>SNQJ01S0000808.1:691117-730454 GCA_010110895.2 Picea sitchensis | reverse complement strand
GGCCCAGATGAGGCTACATGGGAAATGGAGGATGCCATGAGACAAGCATATCCGATTTTGTTTACTTCTGTACATGCAATTCATGTTAATAGATAAGAACATCGAGGATGGTGTTCCTTTAAGGGGGAGGGAATTGTAACACCCTGTTTCCCCGAGTTTGTAAAAATAACTGGACTGGCCAAGAACTGTGGAAAACTCATAAATGTGAATATGTGATGTAAATGGACCTTGTGGAAAAGGTCAATGAATGTGAATAACATTATGAATTTATATTGCAGGACTGCTAAGAGGGGATGTGCAGAAAAAGAGACCACGATGGTGGTGGAAGGCACTTGGAAAGGTGGCATTAACTTCCACCAAGAATTAATACCGTATTTGGACTTCACTGGCCCGGAGAACCAAAAGCGGCTCACTGGCCCCGAATTAAATGTCTCACCGGCTGGTAGGTAGATGGCTCCTTAGAAATTTATGAGGGATGGGGAGGTGAACCGCCCATCCATAGAGCCGTTAGGCCTGACCAGCGCAAGGGAAATCACGCCACACACAACCTTGCAAGAGGATAAGGTGTGGGAGAGATGCGATTTGGGGGGGGCAGACGTGAGGGAGAAATCTGGCGATATGCAGAGTGAGTGATAGCAGAGAGGAAGGAGAGTAACCTTTGCTCCTGGTCACTGGCAAATAGAGACACAGTCTCATAGCACCGTGGTCTCAGCTTGGGGGTGGCTAGTGATAAATCCGTTGGGAGTCGTTGAGCCTACGGTTGGGTGGAAATGAGCACCCCTCTCAGCAGTTGCATAACCTCTGGTGTTACTTTATGATAAGTGTTTTTCTTTTGGCATCTTGAAATATATGTATTCTGATAGTTACGCTCATAAGCTGTGAAATTGTGAATGATTTCATTATAAGAATGTTTGTATGGTGTTTTGATCAATACTGGTAGATTCATGTTTAAAATGGAAAGACTATGTATGGCTTATGTCTTCATAAATCGCTATTTATATGCTTACCAACCTAATTCAGACTGCATGTCTGATTCGTGGGAGAAAGGTACCCCTTATATGCCTCAGATAGTACCCTTGGTAAAAACCTCCCCATAGAGATACCCTCCTTGAAAATCCCATCAAGAACCGAGAAAGAGAATGTGAAGGCGCAAGGAATTAGTAACCCTGCACGAGGAGGAATGATCCTCTTGAAAAACCCGAGATGGAAGCATAAGGATGAAGTATCGAATCGGCGAATGAGATCCTGTCGGGAGATCTGTGGTCACTCACGACTGTCAGATAGGAAGAAGAAGATGGAGTGTTAAGTGCCTTAACCTTGATATGTATTGATCGATGGACAAGATTCCATTGGGAAACCTGTGGTCACGCATGACCATTAGATTGGTAGGAGTAAGTAGGGTGTTAAATACCTTACCCCTTTGTTTTCTGTGTCTTTGTGGGTAGTGAAGAAATCTGGACCATCCGAATAATGGAGGCCACGTGTCCTGAGATTGCCCATTTTGGGAAATCAGGAATCGCGAACTCGGGAGTCCTAGTGACGAGATTTTGGGACTTTGCATGGTGGAAACCCTGGGATAGATCTAGACCACCCGATCTTGGGAGGCCATGTGTCATAAGATTACCCATTTCGGGAAATCAGGAATCGTGAACTCAGGAGTCCTAGTGATGAGAGTTTGGGACTTTCCATGGTGGAAACCCCGGGATAGATCTAGACCGCCTGATCTCGGGAGGCCATGTGTCATAAGATTACCCATTTTAGGAAATCGGGGATCAAGGATTCAGGAGTCTTGTTGACAAGAGGTCGGGGGCTCGCCTTGATAAATCCCGACGGAAATAAAACTGTGGTCATATGAGAAGAGGTCATATCAATCCAAGGCGTAGCCCAAGGGGCTAATTGCCAAACGAGGCATGTTCGACACTTCGGCATTTCGGTACTTGGGACACCGAAGGGCATGCTTCCCTGTGCCAACAAATCCCGAAATTAAGACTTGCAAACCCCCGCCTATTAGTATGAGGGTTAAGTATCGATCAACGGATGAGATCCTTTCGGAGGATCCGGAGTCTGTGACACCTATAGATGGGGGGGGGGGGAGGAATGCAAAGGATAGTCCCTTGACCCCTCTCAACCTTTACAAGCGATGAACAAACAGGATCCTTTCGGAGGATCTAGGTTCTGGGATGACTGTGAGATGTGAGGAATAGATGCCAGCTTTAAGCTGGGGTGTGAATGTGCATTAAGGTAAGTAACAAGCAGATCTGGATGGCCAGAGTACACCCGCCCAAATCTACGGCTCAGGTTTCATTCCAAAGCCACCTTGCTATTCTGCCTTTAGCGGTGGGGGGGGGGTCCAGAATCAGACGTGCAACTCTTGAACGATTGAGATTAATTCACCTTTATCAACGATGATCAGGTGAATTCCGAACCCCCCTTGCCATTCTGCCTTTAATGGGCGGGGGGGTCCGGAATAGTGTGGCATGTGAAGTGGGGCCCCTCTCCTGTCCTGTCGACTACTGTGTCGCATTTCCCCTCTCTGCCACTTGTACTGCACTTAACTGTGCGATGGGGCCTGTTCTCATTGGATGTTCTCTAGCCCGGTTGGGATTCGTCCCTATTGGCCGGACGCTAGCCCTGTTGGGGTTCGACGGTTTTAGAGTTGAATGATTCGACACCCCTGTAGTGCCGAGGCATGAAATACAAAGAGGCACCACGATTATTTGAACTATGATCATGACCCGCGATCACATGGGAACAGAGAGAGAGAAAGAGCTAGCTTGCGCTAAGCCTCCGTAGCTAATTCGGGGGCTCTGATTCAGCATAAAATCAATGGAAAATTTGATTGAGGTAGTGGGTATGTGACACTAAGGCTGGGAGGTTCGTGGAAGGTCCACACACAGTTGGTTTTTACTCCAGTTAAAAGATAAGTATCATTTTCATTCTTAATATGTATGTTATGCATGTCTCTGATTCTTGAAATGTTATCATGTGTTCCGTTGCATGTAGGAATTAATCTCAATTCCATTTGAGTCTATATGGTAGAAATAAATATGTGTTATTTGTTTTAAATTCATTAGAAATGCATGTTGTGTGTGTGTGTGTTAATTTGTGGCGTTGCACGACCTGTTGGTGGCTAGGGACATTACATTTTGGTATCAGAGCTAGTTTGTAGAAGACAAGATATTTAGCTAGCGTTGCCCAGCATTGGTGTTGATGGTCGAGGACATTACAAATTGGTATCAGAGATAGTTTGTAGAAGACAAGATATTTAGGTAGCGTTGCCTGGCAGTGGTGTTGATGGTCGGGGACGTTACACACCACCAAGCAAAAATACAAATGTGAAGAGAAATGACAAATTCTTCTACTATGGTAAGTTTGGAAATTATTCTAAAGATTGTAGGAGAAAGAAATTTAATGAGTCCAAATATAACAAAAGTTCATGAAATTTTGTTGATAAATGTGCCATAGTAAGTGATGATTTCAAAAACCTCAAGTTGTTTTTTTCCGATGCTTCTTTATTAGTAGAAACTAGTGATGTTATTTTCTAGTTTGTTGATTCTGGTGCTTCAATTCATATGTCATGCAATAAGAATTGGTTTGATACATATCATGAAAATAGTAATGATACTCATATCTATCTAGGAGATGATAAATCACATGAAATTAAAGGATATGGAGATGTATGTGTGACTTTTCCTACTGGTGAGGTGAAACAAATCTGTAATGTCATGTATGTGTCAGGAATAAAGACGAATTTAATTTTAGTGTCCACCATTGCAGATCAAGATCTAAAAGTTGAATTTGTTAAGTCACAATGTGTTTTGAAGGACATACATGATCACTACAAATTCATTGCAAGATGATCCAAAGTTGGAGGACTGTATAAGCATGATGTTACAAGGAGGGATCATCAAGCATCAACAATTATGTCAATGGAAGAATTATGTTATCAAAGGTGTGGACAATAAACCATAATGATATTATAGTGCTTCAGAAGAAAAAAAACGATGGAGGGTCTTCCAATGCTTAAGAGTGAACATGTTGAATGTGAAGGATGTGGATTAGTTAAACAACATAGGGATGAGTTTCCTACACATACAAATGAAGGAAAAAAAAATTGAGCTAGTGCATATTGATGTTTGTGAACCCATGCAAACGAGATCTCTCGGAGGAACATATTATTTCCGTATCTTCATTGATGATAGAAATAAATACACTTGGGTCTATTTTATTAGAAATAAAAGTGACATCTTTGAATATTTTAAAGAATTTAAGAATATGGTTGAAAAAAAAACATGAAGGTACATCAATATTCCCATGTCAGAGCAAGGAGGAGAGTACACATCAGGGCATTCATTAGGTATTGCAAAAACAATGGGATTCAGTGACAATTTACAGTGCCACATACTCCTTAGCAAAATGGATTAGCTGAAAGGAAAAACTTAACCTTGGTTGAATGTCCTCACAGTATGATAAAAGTTAAAAATATTTCTAATGGTTTTTGGGCTAAAGAAATAATTACTACTGTGTAGCTAAAAAATAGAATTCGTACAAAATTATTAGAGAATAAAACACCTTTTGAAGATTTTTATGGATATAAACCAAAAGTTAGTCACTTGAGAATTTTTTTGAGGAGAACATTTTCTCATATTCCAAAAGAAGATAAAAGAAAGCTTGATGCCAAGACAATCAAATTCACATTTATTGGTTATTGTGTAGATCATATAACTTATAAAATGTTTGATCCTAGCACTCATAAGGTATTTTCATGCAGAGATGTGTTGTTTCATGAAAATTTTAATAAAGTACCCAAAGAGTATGGTTATTATGTATGGCATCTACCTAAAGAAAATGAGGAAAGTGCCAAATAAGAAGATGAACAAGTTTAAGGTGAAACTTAAAGCATAATAGATTCTACAAGTAGCCAAAGCATGCCTAGAAGAGGTGGAGGAACTCCACAAATCAATGAAGAACTAAGGAGAACTAAACGACAATATAAGACCCTTGTTAGGTATAAAGACTTTGCTTTAATGACTCAAACTATGAATGTATTGGAGCCTTTACATTATGAGAAAGCTAAACACCATCAAGAATGGATGGATGCCATGAAAGAATAATATGACTCTATAATTAAAAATGGAACATGGGAATTGACAAAATTGTCTGAGAACAAAATCCCTATAGGTTCAAAATGGTTGTTCAAGTATAAATTTAATGTTGATGGTAGTATAGACGAATACAAAGCTAGATTGTTTGCCAAGGGTTATTCACAGAAAGTAGGAATAGACTACGAAGAAACTTTTGCACCTGTAGAAAAAATTAATACCATTAGATTAATGATTGCATTGGCTACTAAGTATAATTGAAAGCTACATCAGTTACATGTAAAATCAATTTTTCTACATGAAGAATTAAAAGAAGAAGTTTATCTTGTTCAACCAAAGGAATTTGTAAAGAAATGTCAAGAGTATCTTGTCTTTTGGCTGAAGAAAGATTTATATGGACTTAAACATGCACCCAGGTCTTGGTATGATAAAATTGATAGTTTCTTCTTTCAACAAGGTTTGATAAAAAGTAAAAATGATCCTAATTTGTATATCAAACAAGATGGAAATGGTCATATTTCTTTGATTTCTTTATATGACAACGATCTTATCATAACAGGAAGAGACAGGGGGTTGATTGAAGAGGTCATAAGAAAGTTGTCATAGGAATTTGAGCAACAAATTTGCAGTCTCTTTTCACCCGATTAACTTTTATTCTTATCTCGCTTAGTCATTAATTTTAAATTAATGACTAAGTAAGATACGGCTAAAAGTTAGTCAGGTGAAAAGAGACTGCTAATTTTCTCTAATAGTCATCGACTAAAAAATAGTTGTATATGTCTGATTTTTAGTTGTTGGTTTAGTAGAAAAATAGCCAATTTGTACTAATGGCATGACTGCAACATTATAGAGTTCAATAAATTCTTAGCTATTGTATAGGGTCCTTCCTATTTTGTTTCTTGTGGACATTGCTTTTGATTTTGTTGGCTTGTTCACATCTTTTAGCCCACGTTGATATGGAGTTCTCTTAAAATTGTTTCTCTCCATGGGAGAAGCAAAGTCAAAAACAATATTTAACAATAAATACAACTTTGGTATTAAACAAGAACGTAAATATACCAACATTGAATCTTGATAAAGTGATTATTTTTTGGGATTTTAATTAATTTTTTTATTTATCTTGAAAATGAAAAAAACTAACATAAGCTATGAATCAAAGTTACTAGGCTCAACTCAATTTGGGACCTATTTTGGCCCACCAGTAAACCCAACAAACACTCAACCCGACAAAGACTGCACTTATAGAAATTTTAAAAATTATAGATTTTCATGAAAATTATTTTTGTTTTTCATTAAATTTAGAATAGACATGAAGATAACATCATAATTATGATTATAATGTAAAAGTAACATATCCAGGTATATCGTATGTTCATATCAAATCACATCAAATTTTTTATGGAGCATGAACAAAGTTATGAACCAAAATGGACAATGTTAAATCTGTACAATGTCAAGAGTCCAGTTTGAAATCATTGACAAGATATGATAATACATAATAAATATAACCTAGGAATGAGTGCCAACAAAATACCCTTCTCACCCTTTCCCCACCTTAGAATTTTTCTACAACCACATTAATTCATCATCTAGAAATAATGGTTCTTGGGCCTCTTGGCCTTATTCAACAATCCACTCAGAGATTGCTTGAGGATTGTCCATGTGAATGGAAAGAAGATCAATATCACCTAATATGTGAAATGAGTTACAAACCAAGTTTAACCCATCAAACCTAGCCGAGTTCTTCTAGAATTGAATGGATCAACCCAAGTCCAAACAGTTTGACCAAACCTGGCCCGATCTGGCTGGTTCTGGATCAAGATGACCCAGTTTAGGGTCTAGTCTAGTCAAATCAATGATTCCTAGTCAACTCATCCTTATATGGTAACTATGGTATGAATCCACATATGGAAAATTAGAATCTTATCCTATTTCTTCACTGATAGGGGAAATCTTAATAAACCTTCCATTCATTTATGTCTACCTTATCTCCCAACAACTTTGGTTCAATAAATACAAAATTCAAGTTCTTTTGAAAGTATGTTATGATGTTAGGTGAAGAATTGTTTAGTTTTAAAATGCATCATTGCGGAAATCACTAGAAATTTTCTAACTTCTCTACTACAGTCAATAAAAAATATGTAGTTAAAGTTGGAGATATTGAAAAATCCTAAGTTAATGGTAGGTTCAGCTAGGGTGTGTAAGAATACTCTCTTCTAGGAAAAAGCATCTTACCACTAGGAAACAAAAGGGAGTAGTATCATGAAGACTAACACTGCTTTCCTCCCTTGTTCAAAGTTCCATCAAAACTCATGCCCTTGAACAAAGGAACTTATATTATTTAATTTTTTATGGTTGTGCTTGTGTTGAAATTGAGTATAGAGAAATTATAGTCATAAATTCAAAATAGATGCTTGTATGTTAATTCTAAAATGCATTCATTCACATCCCAGTTCTAAACAATGATCAACCAAATGGAGGGATATATGGTATCATGAAGACATAACAATGCTTGCCTCTAGTACAAAGTGCCATCAAAACTCTCAAGCGCCACTAAAAGGGAATATTCTAATTATTTCCTTTCTTGTGGTTATGCTTGTGGTGGAATTGAGTATAGATCAATTACGATCATAAGTTATAAAATGGAGCTTCTATTATAATTCTAAAATGCATGAATTCACACCCCACTTATAGGAAACCATCAACCAAATGGAGGGATATATGGTGTAGATAATGGCATCGAGCATGCAAACTCTGGACCTCAGAAAATTTCAAAATATAACTACTTATAGGGAGGAAATTACTATTGCATTCTTCAAACATGGAAGAGAAGTAACTTCAATGCTACTCTTCGAAGACTTGATGCACATAGATATGCCCTCACAAGTTGATAGACTAGAATGTCTAAATGAATCTTGATATTGTGAGAATTTTTAATCCACGGGTGGGATTTAGAATGTTAAACAAAGTCAGTACTAAATTACAATATATTTAGAAAGACAAAATCGACATAATGTGAGCTTATTGAAAAGTGCAGTACTCACTGAGATATTGTGAGGGAATTATTCTTTTACGAATATCCTTATTAAGAAAATGTTTTACAAATTCCTTTTCTTTAGAAGACACAACAGGCCAATGAGATTCCTCAAAACTAGGATCAACCTTCAAAACTACTTGAAAAATAACAAACTCATCCTGATCCCACAAGAATCTACAATCACTGCTAGAAAAGGAAAAAATAGCTTCCTCAAAACTTGGATCAACCTTCAAAACAACTCGAAAAATACCAGACTCGGTGTGATCCCTAAATACTCTACATTTTTGGTAGAATCCATATGATTTTTGGACATGACTAGTAAAGAACAATATTTTAAGAGGCATGCTAGTGTCATCTTCAGGGTTTTTTTATGCCTTTTCAAGGGGAGAATATACTAGCAGCTACAAGCTCAAAGAAATATATTAACCTAAGGTTCCTTCTTCTAACTTTGTATGCAATTGGAAACGCCCAAGATTACTTATTTTGTGAAATAATCCAATAATGTAGCAAGGGATACACCTGTGAGAAGTTTTTTTCATAAAACTTATGAAGTTTGGACTAATGAAGATCGATATGAAGTAAATGTAGGTATTGAAGACAACTAGGAAGAAATTGATCATTCTCAAAGAAAGTATTTGATGCAGATTATAAATATGGAAGAAGTAATAGCAGTGGATCTTTTCACACCTATTCTCAACATATATCTCAATAAGAGGGAAACTTTTGGGACTTTTTTGAAGTTGTGATGAGCATAGGACCTACAAAAATGATATGTAGCAGTGCCCAACACATATTTATAAGCCTAAGAAACTTATACGTTTGAAATATTTGGGGATATATGATTGCTTGGAACACTAATCATTTATCAAATACACATTTTTTTGAGGTCATTTTTTGAACATGCAAGAGTTCATTATTTACTGAATGAACATAATTCTTACCCATATCCATAAGAAGAAAGCAAATTGGAAAGCATCCTGCATAACATAGGTAAGTTAGATAACCATCAAACCATTGGTATTCCCATGAATATTCAGAAATACAATTTGTCGATGAGGATTTTGTGTGCAAATCATTTTGATACCCAGAACAAAGTGAAATGGATCAAGAAAAGAACAAGTTAAGGGTGACCAAACCAAAAAAAGTCATTTGTTGGTTGCATTATGGGAGTTCATTGAACTACAACATGCCTCTCTTGAATTTCTACGGCCATCTCTATTATTATAACTTGTAGCTTTGTTCCAACCAACAAAAGTATATGTACATTTTGGAGATCAAATGACAATAAGTCTGAAGAACTCAATCAAGAAACTTTCCAAGATCATTAACTCACATCACCAATAATACAATCCTATTAGTCTAATATTTTTGTATACTTACTACTAAGGGAACAAAAGAGAGCCAAAAGTATGCATACCATCATGCTCATAGAAACCAATCCAATCAAAAAGAGAATCTTCAAGGCACAAGGCTAGTCAAAAACAGGACTCGAAGCCATGGAAATGATATACTCGCTATGAGCTCAATATGTCACTTGCGGGAATTGAACTCGAGTGGGGAGGATAAAAAAAATTCCTCCCAAGAACTCTAGCTAAAGGCATGTCCACTCTCATAATATCCAACATCATTGCATTCCATAACACCATTCGAAGCATTTTCTCAAAATATTAGTATGCAACCTCTAAACTAGCACATTTAGTAGATATGTCTATGAGTGAGTTCCACACAAAGATATATTCTTTTAATCCCATTTTAATTATACACTCATGGATTGAAATGCCTTGTTGCAGAACTCCTAATTTGGCACATGCAAAGAGACATAATCTGGTCTTACGTCATCTATTTGCATTTCATGAAATATTTTTAGTACCTCATTATTTCATCTAATATGGGAAAAACATGCAATCATTGTAATCCGAGATGCTACATTTTTAGACATACTGCCAGACATTTGGTATGCATAGTTTAGGGTACTAAATTTTTCATACATATCTATGAAAAAAATCTCTACAAAAACAATCAATTCATATAGTTTTCTAATCACAAAACCATGACTTGAGTTACCCTTTTCACAGAGTTCCTAAATGTGCACTGGCCCAAATAGAACTACCATTGCTGCAATTGCATTAGAGTTCAAAAGCCAACTCGATTTGATAATAAAGTTTTGATGTTTCATTTGCATACCCATTTGTTGTATATACAACAATCATAGCAATCCATGAGACACCATTTATTGAATACATTTTTTCAAGCACATCCCATGCATCTTTTAGAATACCCCACATTGCTTGTTCATGTCTATGAGAGAAGTCCCCCAAGTTCGCATCCGATTCAAATCCAATTCTCATCATGTTGTAATGAACCTCTTTGACCTCTCGCTAAGAATATTATACCATTGTGCCATTGTTTCAATTGCAATGGTGGATTTATCTGGTTGTATGACCTCCTTTTTGAACTTTGTAAATCATTGCAATGGTTTCTTCATAGTGCTGAAAACTTGCATGCACCTGAATTGTTGTGTTCCATAAAAAAAAGCATCTTGTTGATCTATTTTGTCAAAGACAATGTTTGCATTCTAGATACCATCTATGATGGCATATGTGGTCATGACATTGATACCAAATAAAAATGTTTTTCAAGATCATTTATAATCATGTAGACACACAGCAGTAACTAATAAGAATAGGCATTGGAGGCAAGATGGTCCATAACATTCATCTAGATACCCTTCCTAGTTTTATGGTGTTCTTCCCATAAAAAATGACATCATAGAAGAATGTCTTAGAGATGAGTTGTGTATATGATACACAAAGGATGACATATTTCCATCTTCCATTTTTTAATACATACAAAGTTTGACCATGTTACCCACCACTAGTTTGGGCACCTTCTTGAGATTTTGGAGGTCAAATACTGGGTTTTTATCCAGGGAAGATTGAACCCTGATGAGTCCATTTTACCTAGACATTGTTTTGCAGATGCTTAAATTATTGTCTATGTCATATTACAAGCGTAAGGCCATGACATAGATAGATGCGTAACTCCTTTACTATTCATCTGAATATTGTGACAAAGAGCATATGGAAAGCTTAACAAATATATTATGGTCCAACTTGAATTTGAGTAGGAATTAAATTTAAGGATGAATGGAAAAAATGTCAAATTCCAGAAGCATCCACATGTGATGATGGGAATTATTTTGTTGGGTTTCTAAGAAAGTCAAAAGAAAAAGACCATGTGATGAGGGTTCAAATTATTACAGGAAACTTACACAATAATTGTTTTCTTTTGAAGCATATCCTTTGTCCCTTGTACTAGTAGAAAAATAACTATCATCATCTCTAAGATCCAAATGGACCGCTGTTAAAAAAAATCCAAGATTCATACTGTTAACACATAGGATGTATAGGTCTTGATGTCATGATATTATCCATCATGATAAGGATAAGCCCTCATGAGTCACACCTTGTTTTCTTTTGCATCATTAATTTCACAGGTCACACCTCCATGGTTGTACTCAAAGTCTCGCCTTTTTCACTATAAATCCATTCACGTGTGCAAGCTATGTTTGATTTGGTGCTGCGAACTAGTGGAAGAAGAGGGTTGGAGGTTAGGTAGCTTGCAGGCATCTGAGTGCAAATCTGAAATTACCAACATCAACCTCATAGCCATCAGGTAATCCATGAGATTTTTTGTCTTGTTTGGAGGTCAGGAAGGGTTTGGCTACTTGATTTTCTTTTGGCGCTGCAAACTAGCACATGCACTACGAATTGAGACAGGGATTGTAGAATTCACTATGGAATTTCCAGTAGTAGTTGCTTTTACATATTTGATCATAAATCCAAAACAACGATGTGGGTTTCTATGAAATGTTTTGTGGAGGAACATGATATCCTTGTTGAATTTCTAACCAAATTTCAGCCTAACCCAGTTTGGCATTTGAGAGAAACAATTAAAACACCAATGCGTTGTGAAATGTGCTGCAAACTCTCTGTTTTGCATAGTTTTTGGATATTCGCCTTGTTGGGAGGTTGTCACCTCTCAAGGAGGGTTCGAATGAATTCTCATGGATTAGTTATATGTCAAGGGACACGTGCACCTAAGTTTTATCTCCATTAAAGACCTCATGTAGTGAGTTGGAAACAATTTATTAATGACTTCCAACAATTTCCTGAAAATTAACAGTTTGTTGGATTTTTGTCTCTTTGACTGTTGCCACCTATCTCCAAGGCTTAGAATCCAATGAAAGACATGGGATTCGACCTCCCAAGAATATTTTGATTCTATTTTTTATTTAATGAAGGAGGGATCTCATGAGGATGGGTTGGATTCATGATCTAAGAGAGGAGAGAGTTAGAGGAGTAGTTGAGTTTCTCATTTGTAAGCCCGAGGGCATGTGTTGTAGCCATTTATTCCATTAGAGATTCATGAGAGTTGTTTATCAGACTTTGTGTTCTTTATTATCATTTTACCTTGACATTTTGCTTGAATGGAATTGCAGGCATTGAAGATCAATGGTTTTTCATGAGGCAGGAGATTCATGAGTTGCAAATGATTTGTAGTAATTGCCTCCTTTCATGATTTTTTTTCTAGTTATCTTTTAAGTCATTTTTGCAAAGAGGATATTTGCTTGATGATATTATTCTTTTTGTTATCTTTCTTATATCTCCATCCATTAGTTATATCCTTTTTGGTTTGGTATGAGCTTGAGTGCCTCTGATTTGTACGATGTGTTGACTCCATGCCCAATGGAATGACTTTGTAGACTGTTTGCTACCTTCTTTCTTGCTCTTCGTTACTAATCCACCCTTTTAAAATTTATTTAATTTTTAGGTTTGAATGGTTGATGTAAAAGACCTTTTTAGTGATTTTAATGAAACAGAGCGTACTCTGGTTTTGATGTATCAGATCTAATGAAATCTTATTTAATGGAAGTTAGCTTTCTTTTTTTCCATCTTAATCTCTCTCACTCTGAAATTTTACTGTCATTGAAGGATTCAAATGATGTTTTGTAGCGATATGACAATAGATGTTTGATTGTTATACTGTTATAGCTTTCTCATAGTTTTGTTTGCTTGGATTTAAGAATTTCTTGTATCTGAAGAATTTCTCTTCTTTGTCTACTGGCATAGCCTGAAGCTAGTGGTGTATTCACTTCATTTTCTTAATAATCCTTCCTCCTATCCACACTAATCCTTAAAACATTGAACTAAGTTAAATAAGACCTCTTTTTTTTATGCACTTCATCCATAATTTCTTGTGTTTTAACATTGCTGAACTGATTTTTATCCATTTGACACCACATTTTAAGACTTATCTCATAAACATGTCGATGGGTACTGAGCTTGCACTTTAGCAGTCAAAGTGTAACTTTCAATGCTAACACATACAAGACACTCTTATTGCACATCCTGACTGATATTCTTTAATATTCAATTAGACTTTTGTGGGATTTGGTAACAGAATTCCTTGTAGATTTGTTAGAGGAGCACGGATACCTTGTCTACTCTTTTTTGTGGACATAAATTACCAAAGAAGGACTGCATCCAAGAGGTTTGGTTAATGCTGGAAAATTGTGTTTTCTTAATGCAATAGTGTAACCACTCCTATCATGTTCACCCTTCTTCCAACTTTTGCAGAACCTAAAAATCTTGTGATATCCTTGAGGTTGGTTTTCCAACACTTCATAAATTTGTTGTATTTGTGGTCAAGTTTGAGGAATATGAATATATTGAAACAAATTTGAAAAAATAATGCAAAGGGAATTGAAGGGATTGAGGGGGGGCAACCGTTTTTCCAACCATGTTTGATGTTTTCCTTAAAATATTTAGTCTTGACCAACCTCTCGGTCCTTTAGGAAGGCCCAAGAAAGAAGATTCTCAAGAATTTCTTACTTTTGTTATAGATATGTTGCAAAATGAACTACTTAAAATGGAAGGTAGTGACCTTAATGGTTCTAGTGGCAGCAAATTGTCATTGGTTACAATTAGTGGCAATGATGATTGGGAGATTTTTTTCCCTAAGAATCAATCTGCAATAACTAAGAACACAAACTTTTATGGAGTAAAAAATAAGTTCCACCTTTGGAGGACAATTGAGGAGTGTTGTCAAATCAAAAGGCAACAAGGTGTCAGATACCATTCAACCAGTCTTGTTAGATCTTATAGAAAAATAGCTACCCACTTTCCTGTAGTAAGATCCTATGTCAAAAAACCCTCACAACAAAGCTATGCATGGATAGTTTAGAAAATAAGTTGAAGGACACCTCTCAAAGGTTGTAGGGTAAACTAGACTCATCAAGAAAGAGGTGTTGATCTAGACACTTTTTGGCAGAAGATTGAGTTACAGGTTGATTGAGAAGATCACAGAGAAGGGAGAAATTATAGAGGAGGCATTTGAAGAAATGAGTGTTGGTCGTATGTGTGTGTGTGTGTGTGTACCTTGATAAATAATGATTTCTACCAAGCCGACTTGTAATTGGTTTAAATCAGCCAATGAACACTAGGGCCGACTTGATTTGGGTTGTCATATTTCTATATATTTGTGAAGATGGCCCATTTGTTTTTAGTATTTGTTTTGGAAGGTTACACACTCCACATTCGAATCCTTGTATCCACATATGAGTCTAATATGGAGTAAACAACAAAGGATTGGTTTGATAAATAGGATTTTTCCTACACTAGAACATATGGTCACAACCGCCCCCTAAAGGCTTTGCCTTCCCATGTAAGTGTCAATTTGTTTTCATATGGGCACATAAAATGATTACTGTA
This sequence comes from Picea sitchensis, assembly GCA_010110895.2. Classification (NCBI taxonomy): domain Eukaryota; kingdom Viridiplantae; phylum Streptophyta; class Pinopsida; order Pinales; family Pinaceae; genus Picea; species Picea sitchensis. The sequence continues at coordinate 715,542 of SNQJ01S0000808.1, read as the reverse complement.
AAACAAAAATTCATCAAAAGAAGAAGGAAATGAGTTGAATTCAAGCCAACCTAGAATTGCAGAACAATCAAATACAAGACCTATAAATTCTTTGATGCTGCGATCTAGAGGATTCTCACCAAACCCTCTAAATCCCTCAATTTGATGCCAACATTGCACTTCCTTCCCAAGGTTCATGGTTTTACAGTTTCATGGTTTCATTCAAGCCAATCCCCAATTAAAACTCTCAATTACCTAAATGGCCTTTTAGGTTGAGCCCTTCTTGTCAAAGCCTCTTGATTTCAAGAAGAAATCAAGCCACCACACAGGTTCACACCCATCATTTTGGTTCAGGGTTTCATGACCATGGCCAATTCACAACAAGCAAATGAATTCATGTTTTTTTGGGGTTGTTTTATTATATGTTATTTTCAATTGTTTTATGTTTTTTGTTTGCTTTTTTATATGTTGTTTTTAAAGTATTGTTATAACTATGTTATATTATAACATATAATATATATACCTTTGTGTGTGTGTGTGTGCGTGCATAGTTTTATATTCATATATAACTTAGATTTTTTTATAACTATATTATATATTAAATTATAGGCACAATCCCTTAATGTCCCACATCAAACATCATCATCATAAATATATTGGTGCCAACTACACTCTTCTAGGTTTCATGATGTGAGATCCATGGATGTCGCTCATCTCGTTGTGAAAAATATTAGGGTTACATGAATTCATATTAAGGAAAATATGAATTACACTAATTATTACTAGCTTGAAACCAAAAGATGTATATTCCCACACCCCTCCCCCGTATGAATGTGTCGTCGAACCTTATAAAAGTGCTTGGGATAACTCCTTTGAATGATATTGGCTAACCAAATCTTCATATATGCCCACACTAATTAATTATGGACTCATCAATTAAGGCCATCGAGATGTATTTTATATAATGATCAAATTAATCATATAACATCAAATAAAATCAGGCACAAAGTTCAAATTGATCACTTAAGCGGCTGTGGTCATCGACGTAAGTACTACTAATTCATATTCATGTAGTTGGTATCTATTCATATTTTTTATCCCTGGACTAAATTAGTCATTTAAGTTAGTCAATTTTAGTTAGTCAATTTTAGTTGTGTCACTTAAAAATTCTCAAATTTGGTAGTAAAAAATTGTTGTGACTAACGTTTTTGGTGATGTAGTCACTAATTAGCCATTTGGTACCAGTGGAGATGAAGGACCTTGGACAATTACATTATTGTTTAGGCCTTGAAGTATGGAGAGACAATGGTAAGACCTTAATCACACAAAGAAAATATAAAAAGGAGGTACTAAGGAGATTTAATATGAACACATGTAAACCCGTATCTACTTCACTAGAACAAAATGTTAAGCTCAACAATAATGATGACACAAAAGAGGTGGATGGTACTTTGAATTGACAATTGGTGGGAAGTTTGAATTATCTCACTACAACTAGGCCAAATATTGCATATTCAATCAGTATTCTTACTCAATTTATGGCTAAGCTTCATGAAAGTCACTAAAAAGTAGCGAAGAGAGTTATTTGATATTTGAAAGGGACTATTGATTTTGGTATTGAATATACTAATGTTTTTAATGTTGAATTGACAGGTTTTTTAGATTCTGATTGGGTAGGAGATCCAGATTATAGAAAGTCTACCATGAGATATGCATTCAGTATTGGATCAGGGATGGTATCCTAGAGAAATAAGAAAAAACCCATTGTTTCTTTGTCATCCACTGAAGCTGAGTACAAAGCATTATGCAGTACCACTTGTGAGGAAAATTTGCTAAGGTGGATACTTGCATATGTTGGAGGAATGAAAAAAGTATCAACAATCATCAAATGCGATAACCAAAGTTCAATCAAACTGGTAAAAAATCTAGTGTATCATGCTAGGTCAAAGCATATTGAGACACACTATCATTTTGTAAAAAAAAGATACAATTAAATCAGAATGACTTATTGTATTGTGGTACAAATGATAATGTTGTTGATATCTTTACAAATCCTCTTGGAAAGGCCCAGCTTGTAATATCTAGAAATACGATAGGTGTTGTAGGGTTGCTTAATTAAGGGGGAGTGTTAATGTAAATTAACAAAACCATTCAAACATGTAGGTGATAAGACGATTGTAAGAGATAAGGCTGCATTAAATTATCTTGACTAGACTGAGAAAAAGCATCCAAAAGACACAATTGCAACCCTTGTTATATGCACATGATCGACGATCCGACATCATCTGAACATGTAAAAATTGAGGCAATGTCTAATGCAAAGATTGGTTTTTTTTGTGTGTGCTCATAGTGTCTTTGTGAGTGCCATGTTCCTATTTTACACCAAATCTCGCATGGTTCCAACCACTCTCAAATTATCCTCTACAAACCAATATTTATTCACAAGCAAGGACATAACTTGATCCACCATCAACTATTGATCACCACGGCTAGACAACAACATCTCCATGCTGTATGACACAAATTCCATCCTAAAACCATCGAAAATTCTTCCATTGATTCACCAAAAACATGTATCATAGAAAAATTGTTGAACCATGCAGAGCTCTGAATGGCTAAAACCATATTCTGCGTTCACCTTCGTGAGAATTTTTTGTGCAATGATATTCCATTACCAGTAGGCATTCTCAAGAAGGAACATCCGCACTTCGGCTAGGGATAGGCCGTATAAAATATTGAGATCCATTTTCCCATTCTTGGTATCGCTACCTGAATCTATGTCTAAGTCTTTCCTTGCTAATCGATAGAAGGAAAAGGCGACGCATGTCAAACCTACACCAATTGAATCCAAAAAATCATATAGCTGACGTTTCTAGATATGAAAAACCACCTGGTATATGGAACCAATTGCACCTTAAACGTGGACCAAGTCCTCTTCAATAAATCATGATTACTGACACCAGAATTTTCTTCCCGGATGTTTATGTTCAGGATATGGGTTTTCTTGTATCTAAAGCATATGTGTTGATTTGTCTTAAGATAAAGTTGCTACCATTAATATAGAACCTGCAACTCAACCATTTTGTTGGAATATGGTAATTAATCCAGTTAGCTAATTTTGGAGAGTTCTAATTTTATATAGTTCTAAAAGACTTTTAGCTAGATCTAGTTAGCAGTAGATCTAGAAGCAATGAATGAATCTAGATCTAGAAGCAATGAATAAATCCAGATTTAGAGTTGTGTCTCTTGTGTTTCATTTTTGTGTATGTGCATGAGTTTATACAGTCGTTGTTGTAATTAATTCTCCCCTCCCTCCTTCAAATCGGTATCAGAGCATGTTAGAGGGAAAGCTACCAGAAAATTGTGAGTCCATAGATTAGTCAGGAAAGTAGAAAGAAACCAAAGAGGAGGCCACAGAGCAAGAAAGGAGGTTGCGGTCTGCAAAATATTTGAGTGGAGGCTGCAAATCGATAGGAGATTGCAAAAAATCATGGGTCGAGGGTTTTAGAGTTGAGAGATCCTTCCTTGATTCATTGAGGGATATGAAAGATACAACCATTCGCTGGAGAGCCGTGAGAGTCGCCACCATCTCCAAAAACAAATATCCACTATTATTAAGGACATAGGGTGAACGTCCCTTTCTAGAGTGAATCGGGTTTGTGAGTGACCAGAACCAGGACTGAGTGGAGATTAATTGACATGATGGAAGTATAAGAGGTGATACTTCCTAGTCTTTCAAATAATTCCAGCTACATAGAAAAGTGGTCGAGCGGAAGGAGGCGACCTTGAGACAGACCATGACATCCATCAGCTTGGCAATCTTTTGTTTTTTGGGTGGTTGTTATATAATATTTTCTTTCAGGATTTAACCTCTCCACAAGGTTTGATATCAAGGGAGACATTAGAAGAGATAGCACATGTTACACCTCGATCAGGCCACATGCAAGCGTCCCCTGCGAAGGAGATATACTTTTTCTTTTTCATATGAAATTTGATTAATATTGTATTTAAACCTATGCAACCCAATATAATGAATGGAGTGAAGCCTATGATTAGTGGATATTTACTTGGGCTTCAAGTAAAAGCCACCATTCAGAAAATGAAAGTGATTATGTTTCATATACAAAGTATGAAGTGGAATGTTTGAAGCACTGAATTTAGTGTTTGTTATGCACAACTTTTTGAGTGTTGCTATTATTGTTTGTCATGCACAACTTTTTAATAAAAAGTTAAAGAGTGTTTTTTTTGAAAGTGTATAAGAAGTTTGGATTATCTACTTCTGTGCACAACTTTTTGATAAAAAGTCAAAGAAATTATTTTTGAAGATATATAAGAAGTTTGGATTATGTACTTCTTAAAAGATACATTTCTCAATATAGTGCATATCGAGGATTGACATTTTTTTGGTGAATTTGAGTTATGGAACAATTCTTATCTGCAACCACCTCCTAGTTTCTCTCGTAAAAATTATGATTTTGGGGCCATTAAGATGATAACCAGACTACATGTAAAATATTTATGGGATATTGTGTTGAATGGGTTTGAAGAACCTTCAAATTAGGAATCGTACGAAGCCATGATTCAATATCAGAAGGATCGGCTCATAGAAAACAAGATGGATGATGCAGTGTCATTGTCTCCCATTCAAGAAGGCTTGGATGAGAGAATTGTTCCCAGGATTGGAACAAAAACCAAGTCCTAAGAGGCTTGCAATATTTTGGAAATAACATATAATGAAAGGGGGAGCGACATTGATCAACATCAAGACGAGTCATAGAGAATTGGATTTGTTGATGAAGTAACTTTTATTGACATTACAAAAATAATAGGAGAAGTTGTTGATGTTCCAGATTATGATGAGAATGAAATGAAAACAAAGATATAACAAGAAAATGCACAGATATATTGTAAGAAATACAAATATATTGCAAGAAACACAAAGATACATTAATACACAATTTCTATTAATGAACGAAATGTACAGGTATTATAAAAATACAGAGTAAACTAAACTTGCTAGAATGGTGGTAGCTTATCTCTAAGGAGATATGTGATGGCTACACACATTTGCAAGAAGATGATTACAATGAGGCTCAAAATGTCTTTCAAACATAAACAATTAATGAGAAAACCCTAAACATCCAAAACCCTAACTGCGCGAGATGAAATGCCAAAATATTTGTGGGCCCTAATAGGGATAGTTGATATGTCAACTTCCCAAGGGCATAAATTTTGCAAATGATCTCCGTTTGGGGTTCTCGATATACCGTTGGAAAGGTCTAGCCGAGAAGTACAATTTTTTTCTAAAGCCAAGGAATTTTGTTGGAAACCCCTAGCCCCTCAAATGTCCAAACAATGTCGTTTAGGGCCTCAAAACAATCCCAGATGTTTAGGACCCAGAAAACCATAGAAAACTGCCAAGGTGGAAAATTGTGTTTTGAGTCAATGGAATAGGTGGGTGGCCACCAATATGCATGTGGATCATTCCTCCCCCCTTAGGAACTAATGGTCCCCATTGTGTCAAGTTCCTGTGGGAGATGGGGAATATTTTGTTGAATCTAACCCTTGGTGAGCCACTTTTCTTGCTGAAGATGTTTTCCTGCTTGTACTTGACATTATCCTATTTATGGATGCCATGAAACTATTGTTGGAGAAACCAGATATGTTAAAAAAATATCACTACATGATCTTCCTTGGTCTGAGTATGGTAGGAATCTGTCATTGAAGATGAAACATGAAGAGATATATCAATGGGGGCTAATGGTTGGAACCCTAAAAACACTTGACAAAGGTTGTGGCTAATAGAGCTATGAAGGGATATGTTATAGCTTTGCTTGACTGGGAAGTTCGGAGGCACACCTGTAGGTGAAGCAAGAATATCTTTGTGCTCTTATACAATCTTTTTGACTTGCTTCTATTAGATAGAAAGGTCTTGGGCTGAGGCCATAGTGGTCATAGTGTCCTTTTGTTCACCTTGTGATAGGATCATGGAGAGGTTAAACTTTGTGGTACAAGATATTACTTTACAGAATATTTTTGTTGAAACAATAATTAGAACTATCTTTGGTACCCTGTAGAGCTGACCCCCCCACGAGTAACAATGACACTATGAGGTCGAGACTCATAAACAAATTGAAGATTCCACATATATGACTGGCCTAAAATAACATCACAGGATTCCAATGGGGAAACATCAAACAATACCTCATTCTTGAAGGGCTTGATGTCATAATACATGTGACACTTCTGGCTGATGTGAAGATCTCGTCCCTGGTGAAGCCACACGATGTTGTAAGGTTGTGGGTGTGGCATTTTCAACAAATATAAATGCTTGACAACCTTTGTTGATATTAGGTTCTTTTGGATTCGGCTATCAACAATGAAATGCAGTGAGGTCCCCTTCACCCACATTCGTGAATGGAAGAGGCACCCCCCCTCCTCAAGCTCCTCTTGTTCTTTTCCTTGGATTGTTGTGGTTGTGATGGTAGTATTGGGTTCTACATCGATGACTTGTTTCCTTTTATTGTTTTATAAATCAAACTCTGAGTTGGGGTTCGACTCTTTTAATTTGAGCTCGACCACCAATGAATGTTTTGAACAACATTCACTGGTCTTGTGCCAAGGGATTTTGTGGATGTTGCACCACTTTCTAGTGTCCTTCTTTGTCTTCCCATTACCCTTCTTTTCTTGAGGCTTATATTGGCTTTCTTGAGGTTAGTTTTTCTATGAGTTAGGGCCACATTTTCCATGCTTTAGTTGTTTTGGATTAGCAGACCCAAACTCCCACTTGTTCTGCTACTTAAATTTCTACTCGATTTTGACAGCATATCGATAAGCGACTCTTAGTGATGAGATGTCTAGAAACTTCATCTATATTTGGATGTACCTATGTAGACCCCCCAAAAAATTTAGAAATAGATTTCGCTCGGATTCTTTGATACCCATCTTGGTGCACAAGGTATGAAAGGTATTTGCGAGCTCTGACATTATTTGGTCCCTCTCTTGACGTAGTGTGGTTCATATTTTGTACTAGTCATAATAGTTTCCAACATGGTAATATTGTTCCGTGATGACATCCATAAAAGCGTCCCAGGTGGGATCGACCCCAAATATTCCAGATTCCAATGTGGAGTTTTTCTCATAGTAAGTCTTCCACCAATCTTTGACATGGGGGGACAAATTTAAAGAGCACAACGGTGATCTTTTCCCTATTGGAAAAATTGTGGACAAAGAAATAACCTTTTAGTAGATTTAACCACTTTTCAAAGCATCTCCATCTATCCCACCTTCAAACATGAGAATATCAAAATTAAATTGTATCTTAAAGGAGGTGGAACCTTCGAAGTGGGCGCTTAATGAATACACATCTATTGTTGTAGGCAATCATCGAAGGATTAAATGGGAAAAATTATCCATCATCTTGTTCCTTTATCGCGTAAGGGATTTCCCAGGAAATAGCTTGATAGGATATCATTCTCCATCATCTCTTGTTTCTTCAACCATGGGAGGATGCTTTGGTTGGCGAGAGCAGTTGTCCTTAAGAGAAACTAGCTTGAGACCCAACTCTCTATACCCCGACCTCATTGAGGACATGCATTAAGAATCGACAAGGAGCACATTTCTCTAATACCACTTATCTGGATCATGTTGAGAATGAAATGAAGGAAGATATATAACAAGGAAATACATAGAGATATTGGAAAGGTCTAGCTGATAAGTACAATTTTTTTCTAAAGCAAGGGAATGTTGTCGGCAACCCCTAGCCCCTCGAATGTATACAAAATGTCGTTTAGGGCCTCAAAACAATTCCAGATGTTTAGGACCCAGAAAAACCATAGAAAACTGCCAAGCTGAAAAATTGTGTTTTTAGCCAGTGGAATAGGTGGGTGGCCACCAATATGCACCTGGATCATTCCTCCCCCCTTATGAGGTAATGATCCCCATTGTTTCAAGTTCTCGTGGGATATGGGGAATATTTTGTTGAATCTAACCCTTGGTTAGCCACTTTTCTTGCTGAAGAAGTTTTCTTGCTTGTACTTGACATTATCCTATTGAGGGATGTCATGAAACTGTTGTTGGAGAGGCAATATTTGTTCAAAAAATATTACTACATGATCTTCCTTGGTCTGAGTGTGGTAGACTCTGTCAGTGAATATGAAACATGAAGAGCTATATCAATGGGGGATAATGGTTGGAACCCCAAAAAAACCTAAAAAAGGTTGTGGCTAATAGAGCTATGAAGGGATATATTATAGATTTTCTTGACTAGGAAGTTCGGAGGAACACCCGTAGGTGAAGCAAGAATATATTTGTGCTCTTATACAATCTTGTTAACCTGCTCCTGTTGGATAGAAAGGTCTTGGTTTGAGGTTGTAGTGGTCACAGTGTCCTTCTGTTCACCTTGTGATAGAATCAAGGAGAGGTTAAACTTTGTGGTACGAGATATTACTTTACAGAATATTTTTGTTGAAACAATAGTCAGAACTACCTCTGGTACCCTGTAGAGCTGACCCCCCCACGAGTAACAATGACACTATGAGGTCGAGACTCATAAACAAATTGAAGATTCCACATATATGACTGGCCTAAAATAACATCACAGGCTTCCAATGGGGAAACATCACGCAATACCTCATTCTTGAAGGGCTTGATGTCATAATACATGTGACACTTCTGGTTGATGCGAAGATCTCATCCCTGGTGAAGCCACACGATGTTGTAAGGTTGTGGGTGTGGTGTTTTCAACAAATATAAATGATTGACAACCTTTGTTGATATTAGGTTCTTTTGGATTCTTCTATCAACAATGAAATGCAGTGAGGTCCCCTTCACCCACATTCGTGAATGGAAGAGGTGCTCCCCCTCCTTAGGCTCCTTTGGTTCTTGTCGTTGGATTGTTGTGGTTGTGATGGTAGAAGTGGGTTCTACATTAATGACTTGTTTCCTTTTATTGTTTTATAAATTAGACTCTGAGTTGGGGTTTGACTCTTTTACTTTGAGCTTGACCACCAATGATTGTTTTGAGCAACATTCACTGGTGTTGTGCCAAGGGATTTTGTTGAAGTTGCACCACTTTCTAGTGTCCTTCTTTGTCTTCCCATTACCCTTATTTTCTTGAGGCTTGGATTTGTTTTCTTGAGGTTAGTTTTTATATGACTTAGGGCCACATTTTCCATGCTTCAGTTGTTGTGGAATTGCAGACACAAACTCCCACCTGTTCTGCTACTTAAATTTCTACTCGATTTTGACAACATATCAATAAGTGACTCTTAGTGATGAGATGTCTAGAAACTTCATTTATATTTGGATGTACCTATGTAGACCCCTATGAAATTTTAGAAATAGATGTTGTTTGGATTCTTTGATAACCATCTTGGTGCACAAGGTATGAAAGGTATTTGCGAGCTCCAACACTATTTGGTCCCTCTCTTGACGCAATGTGGTCCATATTGTGTATAGGTCGTCATAGTTTCCAATAGGGTAATATTGTTCCTTGACGACATCAATAAAAGAGTCACAGGTGGGATCGACCCAAAATATTCCAGACTCCTCTGTGGAGTTTTTCTCATAGTAAGTCTTCCACCAATATTTGACATGGGCGACAACTTTAAAGAGCATAAAGGTGATCTTTTCCCAATTGGAAAAATTGTGGACAAAGAAATAACCTTTTAGTAGATTTAACCACTTTTTCAAAGCATCCGCATTTATCTCACCTTCAAACATAAGAATATCAAAATTAACTTGTATCTTGAAGGGGGTGGCACCACTGAAGTGGGTGCTTGATGAAGACACATCTATTGTTGTAGGCAGTCATCGAAGGATTTGGGAAAAATTATCCATCATCTTATTCCTCTATTGCACAAGGGATTTAGCAGGAAATAACTTGATAGGATATCGTTCTCCCTCATCTCTTGTTTCTTCAACCATGGGGGGTGCTTTGGGCTAGCGAGAGCAGTTTTCCTCAAGAGAAACTAGCTCGAGACCCAACTCTCTATACCATGACCTCATCGAGGACATGCACTAAGAAACGACAAGGAACACATTGCTCTGATACCACTTATCTGGATCATGTTGAGAATGAAATGAATGAAGATATATAACAAGGAAATACATAAAGATATTGCAAGAAACACAAAGATACAATAATACACAATTTCTATTAATGAACAAAATGTACAGGAACTGTAAAAATATAGAGAGAACCGAACTCGCTAGAATGGTGGTATCTTATCTCTGAGAAGATATATGATGGTTACACGCATTCACCAAAAGATTATTACAATGAGGATCAAAATGCCTTTTTAACATAAAAAATTAATGAGAAAAGCATGAACATCCAAAACCCTAACCCCGAGAGATGAAATGCCAAAATTTTTGTCAGCCCCGATAGGGGTAGTTGATACATCAACTTCGAGAGGGAGTAACTTTTTCATATAATCTTCATTTGGGCGCTCAATATATCGTTGGAAAGGTCTAGTTGAGAAGTACAACTTTTGGTTAGGGCCAGGGATTGTCGTTAAAAACCCCTAGCCCCTCGAATGTCCAAAAAACGTCGTTCAATGCCTCAAAATGATCCTAGAAGTTTAGGACCCAAAAAAACTGTAGAAAACATCTAAGGTGGAAAACTGTGTTTTTAGCTAGTGGAATAGGTGGGTGGCCATCGATATCCACTTGGAACAGTGGAAGATCCTATTGAAGTAGAAAAATATAAACAAGACATGGAGACTCTAATTTCCTTGAACATTGCAGAGAAATTTGTTGAAGAAATTGCAGAATAAAAATGTGACTTTGTATGAGATGTAGAGCATGAGTATGGTAAAGAAAGTGAAGCACACTATGTAAATACACATGTGGATGATGAAATTAAAGTTGAAGATGAAAATGAAACTACCTTTGAAGAAATAGAAAAATGTGAGGAGAATCTAACAATTGAAGTTGTTGAAGACACGTGAATGAAGCTACAGTGAATGTTGCATTTTATATTGAATTAGAATTTCTTGAGGAGTGGCTTCCAAATCCCAAGTATGATGGAAATAAAATTGGGTATAGAAAAGTTTCCAAAACTACAATAGAAGAAGGAACAAAAAAACTGAAGGAAACCATCAAAGTTGTTGAAGCTATTGTTGTAGTGGAATAAGAGATGAAAGAAAATGAAGATGTGTTTTATCTTACAAAGGTTGACAGAAAAGTATCAACAGTAGTTGAAGTACGAGCAGATGCAAAAGAAGAACTAGACGAAGAAGACAAAAATGATGAGGAAATATTGAAGAAGAAGACTAGAGTAAAGTTGAAGTTGAAGAAGAATAAAATATATGTAGAATATCAAGTTTAGAGCAAAAGAAAGATAAAAGCTTATAAAGCATAGAGCTGAGTACAAGCTACACCATCATGTAAAAGAGATAAAACCATCATGTAAAAGAGATAAAAGAAGTTTTTTCTTTTTGAGTCAATCTAAAGTTTTGTAAGCCTAGCTGAATCTTAGACGAACATGCCATGATGTTATAAATTTTGTAAACCTATAGAAGCATCGTCGAAAGCTGCAATGGTTAGTGTTAGAGTTCTATCTAAAAAAAACTGAGTTCTCAAATTATATTATTAGTAAAATTGTGTGTATCCTTAATAAGTAATGAATAATGCAATATTTAGAGCCACAACTCTTGTGTTCTTTTTTGTGTATATGCATGAGTTTGTGTATGTGCATGAATTTATACGGCCCTAGCTATAATTAATTCGCCCTTTCTTCCTTAGCGTTGAGCACTGTCTTTGAGTGTCACCACAAATATTAGTGTCGTGCCGTATTGCCACTCGAGCTCGCAACTTTGGCTGAAGATGCAAGCACCTTCTGTCAACAATATTATCGCCACGAACAAGATGTCTACCTTTTCTAAGGTTACTGCGAAGCCTCCGAGGAGGACGACGGTGGCCCGGACAAAGGCCAAGGTTTCGATCCTATTGGTGGCCTTCTCCAGAATGGCAACCCTGCGGGCAAACAGAGTAATTTTCTTCTCGGGAGCTGCAACCTTATCACTGTGACTCTGGGACTCTCGAGCTTCGATTGTCTCCATCTACTGTTCAAATGGAGAAACCAATTTACGACCTTCATATCGCGGTAGTGAGGTAGCCATTATATCTAGTCGGACGGTCGGTGATTCTACCTCGCCATTCCTTTCTGTAACAGGACTAGCATCTCTAACCGTTGATTGCATTGGGAAAGACCAGCCGTCCGACCTTTATTCGAATATCCATAATCTCTGCAAAATGTTGTCTGGGAAAACTGAAACTATCGTAGTCAGTTTTATCCATCTGCTACAATTGGTATCAACTAATCATGTATAGAGAATATCTTCCGACTATTCTTGACTGATACGACACTCTATCTCCTTCAATTTTGAAGGCGTGACAAATTTGAGAAGGCAGGCGCACTACGAGACGTCCTCTCCTTCTGGTCAATGTGTGCTATGGTGATATTGATATGGTCAAGAGTTGGACGAAAATTGAAGTAACGTGGAAGCCTGATCACTCTATTTAATCTTATTTGGTATTGTCGAATTATCTAATGGATTTCATTCGGTCCAAAACAAAACTGAGACATATTGATTTTAAATTTCCTTGAGAAGGCCACAAGGCTACCAGCCATAAGATAGCACAATCGTGGAGTAATACAGTAATTTTATAAATGTAACTTAATTTCATGCACAATGGTGGCAGTAATTTTAATTCAATAATTATTCTGGCCATTGTCAAATAGGGGTAAAGCTATTGACAATGGCCAAAAATTTTAATGGGCTTTTAATTAGAAAGTTACACCTATTGACAATGGCTATAATTTTTAATGGGTTTTTAATCAGAAAGGTGAATTATTATGTGGAGATGATTTTATATGTGTAAAATATTTTTAGTGGTCACAATAAATAAAGAGTTGTGATTTCAACCATTAACTTTCTTGTATGGCAAAACATGTCTATTAGTCATTAAAAAAAGTGATTAGAATGATTAGTATAATAATGATCAATCTACTCACTTTAATAAATGTGTTCACTGTGGGTGAGACATGTTTAGAGTTTTTATTACAACTCTTTTATGATTTTTACATTTTTCTTAGGTTTTTATCGTGCAATTCTCCATATATTCATGAAATAAATGTTTGTGGAATGAGTGGGTGCCTTTGCTTATTTTCATTCCCTAGGCGATTATGGAGATATCATGATTTTCTTTTTTTTCTTGTAACCCTAAATTGATCAAGTGAATGCTTGTCTTTTTTTTCTTGTAACCCTAAATTGATCAAGTGAATGCTTGGTAAGGCTAACTGTAGTTATTAGGATATTTAGTGGATGAATGGGAAGCATCTGCTCCACCTAGAGTTGGAATTTGACGGGAAAAATACTAGTCATAGGTCATTTTACCAGTCAAATACAACCAAACATATTATTTTACCATCTCGAAGAATGCTCCACCTAGAGTTGGAATTTGACTGGAAAAATGCTTGTCATAGGCCATTTTGCTAGTCAAATACAGCCAAACATATTATCTTACCATCTCGAAGAACGAGGGGTAACCAAGTGGAGAGGACGTGATAAAATGTTATTAGTCCATGCCGTAGGCATAGAGGGACTATAACGATCAATAAATCATTGACTTCATATTAGTCCGTCCTTTGGCCACAAATATTTCCATATTATCTATTGTTGGAACCAAGGAACTGAAAACATTGATTTTTATATAAAAAAAAGTACTATATTTGTCATGATCTGATTGGACAAGGGATTGGAGGTCTTATTGCCAGCTTCGCTATTCCCAATGTTATATATGTTGGCATATCCAAAGTATTTGATCGTATATGGACTTTTTGAATCATATATTTTGTTATGCATTTGTCGAAGGTGGATTAATGCTAGCATTAATTCAAATGTTTGGTTTAGCATTTTATGCTAGGTAAATTTATGGCAATGTTTGATATGGTGACATATCCAAAGTTTGGTCTTCCAATACATTCTCTGGTGTTCGAACTATTGTTACAAAAAATATAATAATTTTTTTGGGATACGTCAGAGACCTGTCACATTCCATTTTTTTCTTAAATGTTTACACAACATTTCTGATAGACTTGAATGTTTACCTAACAGGCTTGGTAGTGTTGAATGGTTACTTAACAGGCTTGTTACAAGACATTTTCTTCCATTTTTAAAATTTATATGCTTCAGCAACATTGTTGGTTCATTGGTCCATGCTTGTTTTTTGCATCTCCACTGATTTCTTATTTGCATGTTGTTGTTGTTATTGCTTGCTGGTTCGTGTTGTTGCAGTTTGCATGCTTGGGTTTCTGCAATCGCAATTGGAATTGCGTCATTCCTGGGGGAGTGGTTGTTGCTTGCTTCTTTTTTCGATGTATGTTGTTTATTGTTGTTTGATTTGACTTTGCAAGGTTCCGTTCCTGCGCCTGCAGTTGGGCCTTTTGGTGCTTCTTAGCTGGGTTGTTATTTGCTGCTTGTTCTTGTTTGCCTAGGGTTTTCAATGTTGGGATACTCCATCCCCAGTTGGATCTCTCGTTACATTTTCTGTAGTGGAGTTTGCATAGAATACTATTAAGATAAAATAACAGACTAAAAAATTGCAGTCGATGTAAATTGCATCTCTTATGTGTTGAACCAGAGTTTGTTGGCCTCAAAGTATATTTCATAGCTCGCGATGTTTTTTCCATGGATTCTGTGTTACTACGGCTTCATAGTTATGAGAGTATATTTTGCTGTGTGAGCGATATAGTTGTTCTCTCCCTTTTATTTTCCTCTTGTAAACTACGTTTATGGCTCTATAGTTTCTCTCATTTCTGTGGTTATTCCGATCGACCTCCGTTCAGTTGCATACTTAGCCAGTTTAATGGACGCGGATTCGCGGATAGGTTCTATCGAACTATGACAGGCCTTGTTCGGTGTATACATTAGCATTCTCGAATTAGTTTTCTTTAAAATAAGGGCTCCTGGATAGAAGAAATTGAAATTTATCGAATTATAGGTTTTGTGGACAGCATAAATTAAACATAGGAAATATGTAATTTTATAAAGTAGATATATAAAGCATGCACGAAGCCCTCATCCCATACTTAGCCAGTTTTTGGATCGCGGGTTCTTGAGGTGGGGGGCCAAAAATTGGGCTTTTGTTGTTCCGTGCCCTACAAATAGCACAAAGAGTTCCGCAATATACAAATTGACAATCGAAATTGTAGACTATTTGAATTTTAAGGGCCTCATGTCCAAAAAATTTAGCATGCTCGAAACAGTTTTCTTTACGTACGTTTTACATACGCTTGTGGACAAAAACACACAAAAAAAAATAGTAGTAAGCATTTTTTGGATCACGGGTTCTCGGGGTGGAGGGCAGAAAATTGGGCTTCTATTGTTTTGTGCCCTACAAATAGCACAGAGAGTTTTGCGATATACAAATTGACAATCAGAGTTGTGGACTATTTGAATTTCAAGGGCCTCATGTCCAAAAAATTTAGCATTCTCGAATTAGTTTTCTTTACGTACGTTTTACATACGCTCATGGATAAAAACACAGAAAAATAGTAGTAACATCTGTTACATAGGCCTCCATTCCTGCTACCTTCCGCCCTTTCCAATAGACATTAATTATTCTTTCAAAAGTTAGAACCAACCAGACAGGTTTGAAAAGATGGGCTTTAATCACTGGAAAGCTTGAGGACATCTCCCATTAAAATGAATAGAAAGGCGAATATTATGGGATTTGGTAATTTCTTTTTGCTTGCATTTTGAATTTGCGAAAATATTTTTTCTTTTCTTTTTTTGCTTGTTCTTTTTTAGTTTTCTTAAAAGCTTCAGAATAGTCCATGAACGTGTCACCCACAAAGGCCTTGATGTCATTTCCCTCTTTAATATTGTGCATATCTTAGATGTCAGATTTGAGAATCTTCTTGGATATGAGAATTTTAATATGTGTTATTAGTCACTATTCAACGTACATATTCGAAAAGATTGGCATTAATAAGCGAAAATATTGAGAACATATGTCATTAAAATGAATTAACACAAAATCTACTGAATATCATCCAGCGTTGTTTTTAAATAATTATTGTCATTTCTCTCTATCATCAAAGAGTTGCGCTTTAGGGTGCCTTCGTTCTAATGTTCCTGGTCATGGATATGTAAGACAACTTAGAGATGTGATTGAGGCCCAGATGAAAGAAGAGAGATTGGTTTTATGTGACGTGATCTTTGAGTAAAAAAAAAACTGTATTATACAAGAGAAACTCGGAGAGGAGGAAAAAAAAGAACTAGTATATTCTGGTTGGTGTTCACCCTGTGTTCGATGCTTTGGTTGGTTGAGAAGGCTTCCTGGAGATTTTTTTGTTGAACTTCTTTGTTTTCTTGTTGGGAATTGTAATGGATTTTGAGGTCACGTGCAAAATAGTTTTTCGTTTAAGTATATAGATTCTTCCAACAACATAGATTTGGCAAGTGTATCGAGTTATGCAGATCCCACAAGAATATGTCTTCCTCAAGGGCGATGCATTTACAGTGGCTTGCAAAATGGCCTGTCGTGTTCGTAAATGACATGAAATATTACTCCATTTGTGAATGTAACTAGAGGCAGGTTACAGAAACTGTAAGGGTGGATAAAACAACATATTATCACTAAAAATGTTTCTATTTCAAAGTTTGATGAGCTACATGTGGGTTCGGTAACTGAATTGACAGAAAGCCATGTTATTTGTCAAAGTTTGTTCGGTTTCCTCTGGATGTAGTTGCAGACTCCACATATTTGTCATCACCTCCGAACATTCTAGACCTTTCTATGGGCTGCCATACCTACCACCGCTATGAGGAAAGATATATTTTGATGCCATCTACAACATTTGATACACTTGCCATACCTGTGTTGATGCATTCTGCAGCATTTGATGCACTTGCCAGACCTGTGCTACCCAAAGAAGTTATGTACCTCAACAGATTTTCATTTTGCAGCTAGATTGGACGTTTGTTCCAATTTACGGTAATAAAGAAAAGAAGTTCAACATACAAATCTTCAGGCAGGCTTTTCAACTAAACAGATGATCAAATACAGGGAGAATACCAGTCACAACATACTTAGATTATTTTCCCCTGCCATAGCTACTATGACATAAAACGACTCCCTCCACTTTGAAATCGGCCTGAATCACATTTCTTAGTTGTCTCGGATGTCAAGGGTCAAGAAAATTGCAAGGAAAACACCTTAAACCCCAACTTTTGGACGACAGAGGGAAATTAATACTTGACAAAGAATGGAATGTTGAATAACCAGCCATTGCAAGCAGGCCATATATAGAAGAGACAAGTTATTCAAAAAACTGGGATAGATGTAGTTGACAGCACCGATTAAGTGCAAAACCCGAAATTGATATTCAACTCAGTTTTTATGAATAAAGGGTTTGAACGTCAAGAAAACTGTCAAGAAGCTTCATCAATGTACATATTTTTTATTGGTCAACGACAGGACAAATCACAATCATTGTGGCAAATAGCCTCAGCTGTATTTTGTAACCCATCTTATTTGAATATAGAATACTTCTGGTTTATTTTTTAATAGTATTTTCCAATTTCTTGTATTTGTTTTAATTTTATTTTGTACCTTCCTCCCTTGTGTTGTTAAACATGGACAAAAATATTTTCTTTCTGTTACCCACTACAATTTAAATAAAGCATTCTCTATTCTTTCTTTGCATTTTACATTTAAGAATAATTTTTCATAAGCCATACTTATGTGGCGCCGACCCTATATTTTAAGAAAGAAATTGGAGGACTCATCCTGCTTCCATTCTTCGGGTCCCGTAAATAGAATGAATTAATGAGTTACAACAAGGTGGATAAAGTGTTGACGCAATGTTTCTATTCAGTATGTTGGATATATTGCAGCTTCTTATATTTGATAATATCCGTGCATATATAGTAATATCGGTACAATTGGAATAAATACAAAAACTTCCTCTTCGACAAAGCTTAGGCAATTATGTTTGGGTTTGCAGTATTAAACAACTATGTTCCCTATTCTGTCATATACATCTTGCAGCCAAAGAACTTCCATGGTCTGCACTTTATGCTTTAACTGTTGATAACTCACCAGGCATTCGAAAAGCTTGGCATGAATAAAGGAATGGTTGAAGCTGTCTTAATTACTTAAATCGAACCAAATTTTGATTACATTTAATTTAATTTAGATATTGATGTTTATGGAGAGTCGGCGTTTGCTCATGTCATTGCAAGGAATAATTTTTCATAAGCCATACTTATGTGGCGCCGACCCTGTATTTTAAGAAAGAAATTGGAGGACCCATCCTGCTTCCATTCTTCGGGTCCCGTAAATAGAATGAATTAATGAGTTACAACAAGGCGGCTCAAATGTTGATGCAATGTTCTTGTTCAGTATGTTGGATATATTGTAGCTTCTTTTATTTGATAATATCCGTGCATATATAGTAATATCAATACTATTGGAATAAATACAAAAACTTCCTCTTCGAAAAAGCTTAGGCAATTATGTTTGGGTTTGCGGTATTAAACAATTATGTTCCCTGTTCCGTCATATACATCTTGAAGGTAAAGAACTTATGTGGTCTACAATTTATGCTTTAACTGTTGATAACTCACCAAGCGTTCGAAATGCTTGGCATTAATAAAGCAACGACTAAAGATGTCTTAATTACTTAAATCACACCAAATTTTGATTACATTTAATTTAATTTAGATATTGATGTTTATGGAGAGTCGACGTTTTCTCATGTCATTGCAATGAATACAAGATGAATAGATGATACAGAGTTTATCTTGTTGAAACCACAATGCAAATTCATGTTTAATGTTGCGCTATGTACATCTTGTAGTCAAAATTTTTGTGGTTTCAACGAAATTTGTGAATTGAAGAGCATCCTGCAAATTGGGAGATCATTTACATTTGAAACAAAAACAATCCCTTAATATATATTAGTATGAATACTATTAAGATAAATATGAAAGTTTTCTCCATTAATACATTACTAGTATGAATACTATTGAAATAGAGATCAAACCTTTCTCTTGGCCAATACTTAGCCATTTATCTGGCCACCAGGGCCTAGGTTCATGGTGCCCAACACCTATGTCCCATGTTCCGTCATATACATCTTGCAGCCAAAGAACTTCAGTGATCTGTTGTTTATGCTTTTACTAGTGAGAACCTTGTTAACACTCTATAAATCTGTCTGGCTGAATAGACAAATGACAGAGGTAACTGTTTCAACCAGCTTTAGAGTTGAGGCACTATCCTGTTCAACTCAGAGAGGGATCTCTCATTTCACTTGATATATCTATGGAAATCGATGGCTAGATTTGGTTCGTTTTGTGGTCTTTTAATAAAGTTTGTTGGCCAAGAAGAGGAGGGACACACAGGGCTATGGAGTCAAAATTATGAAATTGAATGAAAACAATGATCAGCTGATAGAACTCTCTAGAGGATAAAGGCTAAGTGAGGCAACGAATCTGAGTTGTAACTTCAAATTTGTAGAGTGTAAGAGGAAAGGGTAAAAACAAGTAACTGCATCAGAGCATTAATAAAATGAATTCTAAATTAGTTAGGAAGAAATACACACAGTTTAAATTGCTTAAGCCAAGAGCATCAAATGATGAGTTATGGGCCTTTAACTCTCCAATTTAAACAGAAGAAAAATGTATATGGAATTAAAGAACACAAGAAATACAAACAATGAAGGAAGACAAAACTCATATCATAGCCATTAGAATCTTTTCATGAACAATTCAAAATGCTTCTACATATGTATTCAATTTAGTCCCAGAAAAATGACAATAGAGTCCAGAACCACCAGAATTGTGCCCTTGCACTTCTGCCCATCATTAATACACTCAAAACTTCTAATACTTATACAATTCGAGTTCCTTCAGTGCACAACAGGTTACAATAACTGAAATGAAATGTTTCAGCTTCTACAATGATTACAAATGACAATTTTCATAAAAAAACGTTTCATGATCCCTGTAGATTCCTCTGACAGTCCAACTCCTTCCTCTTCCACATTCTCTTTGAAATGACACTTATACTCTTTCAAATTTAATTCCATTTATCCATATTCTCATTAAATATTTGGGAATAATATATTTGAAATAAAAATAATTCCCAAATATTTTTCTATTCTGTAGAATTAAATTTCCATAATTTAATTCATGCCAGTGGTTTTTAAAACCATGTCTTGTTTGTCCAATTCACCATTTCATTGTAAAAAACATTTACTATTACCATTTCCCTCTGTGTAATGTTTTTCCAATTTACCGTTTCGTGTGGAAAAACATTTACTGTGTGTTTTTTCCAATTTACCATCTTTGGTAAAATACCTTTTATCTTCTTCTTTTACTTCTGTAAAAAAATTGGATAAATAATTATCCAAGTGTTCCTTTCACTACACCTTCCCATTTAATTCCTTTCCATGGAAATAAATGCTAATTTATTTAATTCATAAATGTGAATTTTATCTCTGTAAAACAATTTCACCGTGAAGAAGAATTTATTTTATTGGAAATTCCATAATCTAATGTGAATTTTACCTCTGTGAAACAATTTCACCGTGAAGAAGAATTTCTTTATTGGAAATTCCATAATCTTTATTGAAATGCAATCCTGGAAAAATGCCACACATAAAAATATGATAAATTCTTTGCATTTATTATATCTGGCTTGGGCAAAAGTGGTTTAAATCAAACTTATTTTACCTCCGATGTGCTCCACGTAAAAACACGTGTCCACCAAATAAACCATGGTAGTATTCCTCGGTCCACCTTCACATAATTAACCTCCTCGTTACTTCAATCTCCGATATGTATGTGTGCCCTCCATCCAACCTTTGACTTTCCATATTATAAATTGAGATTTGTGCCCATGATATGATTTGACGTGATTCCATAAATTAAATATTAGATTAAATATTAATATAAATATTAAAAATATTTATATTAATAATAATAAACCCCTATTTTCTATTTTTGAAGGACTTTGGGCATATGAGGCTTAACACATGACTTTGTGGATAGGTTAAGGGTGCTTAATAAAAGTAATATTTTTTATTTTCAACGAGAATACAAATATAAGGGTAAAAATGAATGAAGTGATGGAACTAAGAGATTTAGATAAGAATTAAGGCTAGGTATAGGCTTGAGATATTTGCCAATTTTTTACTCATGGAGTACATGACTGTTTTGGATTATCCATTGGGTGAAGGATTTAGGTGATGGGAGCTTTGATGGAGCTAGTGAAAAATTTTGAAAATCTGAGTGGAAAGATGACACAAGGACAAGCTGCTTTGGAAAAATAAAATGCAAATCAGCAAGTGATAACACCATCAACTTCCGATATCGGGGTTTGGAAAAAATGGTTTTGAGTAGACCTTTTTTCCCCCCAATGTACCTCTTGTGTCGCCACACATCCACAAACGAAACCATAATGGTTCCCTCGGCCTACCTTCGAATAATTATCTTTCGCACTACGTCATTCCCTCATTTGTGCCTTAGCCGTTGATCTTGTCTTCTTCAAGATCGACGGTCCACTAAGTTATACCTTTTGTGCCTCCGCTATATTTTCCTATATCCCGCTAGATAAATTCCATTCCCCTAAACTATTATACTTCCACAGTGATATAGCATTTCGATAAATTTCCAAAATTTGGATCCTGATCTAAAAATTGTTATGGTGATAACATTGGCTCAAACTGGGGATGCTATCCTCCCTGCGAGGTAGAAAAGAAAATCGTAGACCCAGTGCCTGATCCATTAGGTTTTTCCCAAAACATGTGTGTGTACCCTGCTCTATCCTGTCACCAGTGTCTGTTGAAAACCAAACTATGCACACTACTCTCAACTGGATATTGAACACTGAATACACTGCTAAAATCTGACTGTACATACTACTGGAAATCCAAACTGAAAAATGATTGACCAACAAGCTTATTCGCACACTCCTACCTACTCTAAAACTGCTGAAATTAATACTCAATCAAGTGATGCTAAAGTGCCAATGCAACCAATCAAGCAATTGGCTTCCTGATTTTTCTCCGATCACATTTTTCTTAAGTAGGTAGACAAATGTAAAAGATGGCAGCTGAAAGTAAAAATGGAATCCAAAATCTGATCTTATGAATGAAACAAACTCTTCCTTCACTTATGAATGTAATAGGATGACCAAAGGATCTTGAAAACCATGAAAACTCATTTCTTCTTGATGAACAAAAACAAAAAGACAAGCCTGTTTCATAAGTGTTTGTTGTTTTTTCTCTATTTCTTCTATTCCTATAATATTTTCAAATGAAATGACAGCAACAGGTTTGTCTACTCTCCCATGCATCTCAACAAAAACATTCCTACATTCTTGAACATCTTCAAATAATACATTCATATTATGTGCATCGTCTTGTTCATCAAACAATTCTGATTTGGTTTCATTAAAATTCTGGAAATTTGCTTGAGGACTGTCATTTTGACTTTCAAATGAATGAATGGAAATAAGTTCTTGTTCATAACCTTCTTGTAAATGTGAAAAACTAACATCATGAACTATTTCACAGTCTATATTTCTCATGAATTTATTTTCAAAACTGTGATTTTCAAATGAATCCAATAAAACAATTGCTTCTTCATTATCTTTTTGCATTTATGATTGGAAAGTGGCATACACTGTTTTGTTGCTTTCCTGAAACTCCATGTCATTTGTTTGTTCATTGTTGGAAGTTTTCATAGAAGCAGTTTCAGAATCATTATCCATGTCTAGGCCACTTAGAATTTGAACGACCATATCATTCATAGATGGGGAAAGACAACCTTGAAACACTTTGTCTTGCTGGAAATCTAGCTGAATGTCTTCATCAAGTTCAAGAGAAGGAAAATGAATTTCAGCAACCATTTCTTGATCAGATTCATCTTCAACCAAAGAAGGGGATATTATTTATTTTTGGGCTGAATATTCATAAAGGGATTCTATGATTTCATCATTCATACACCCTTCATCACCAAAAATATCTTCAAGGTATTTGATGAAATGTTCACAAAACTCACAACAATCTTCAAACACCAAGAATGAAGGATTAGATTCTCCATAATTCTTAAAGAATGTTATATGGAAATCTTTAAGAGAGTATAAGATGCATGGTTTTAAACCTTCATACCATAATCTTGCTTTCCCCTCTAAAGTAGCCATAAACATTTTCATCAAACAATCTTCATGGAATTCAACCCCCAGCTTACATATGTGCATATGAAATCTAATCAAGTGTAAGGAAGCATCATTTCCTTTCCCATCTTTGAATTTAGGAAAACATTTTTGCCAATTTATGTGAGGAATACGATTTGGAAAGACAAGAATATGATATCGATTCATTGGATCATACCTTGCAGATATTGAACTCATCTTCGGATAGTGGAGTCGCCAATGATGTTTTGGAAGATGGATTCTGCATTGAGAGTGGAGTTGCCAATGAAAATTCAAATTTTTGGTTTCTTCTACCAGTGCAATCGCTTTCAAACTAATTTTTTGATGTGTGGAGTCGCCAGAGCAGGAATACAACCAATATGTGCCTAAGTGTCTACTGTTCTCAAACCTTAGAACTCAACCATTGTCGTTCTTCCCAGGGAAAATTTTTCAATTTCGTCCCCAACAACGACGCCAAAATGTTAGCACTCTATAAGTTTGTCCGGCTGAATAGACAAATGACAGAGGTAACTATTTCAACCAGCTTTAGAGATGAAGCACTAGACTACTCAACTCAGAGAGGGCTCTCTCATGTCACTTGATATATCTATGGAAATCGGTGGCTAGATTTGGTTCATTTTGGGGGTTTTTAATAAAGTTTGTTGGCCAAGAAGAGGAGGGACACACAAGGCTATGGATTCAAAATTATGAAATTGAATGAAAACAATGATCAGCTGATATAACTCTCCAGAGGATAAAGGCTAAGTGAGTCAATGAAACTGAGTTGTAACTTGAAATTTGCAGAGTGTAAGAGGAAAGGGTAAAAACAAGTAACTGCATCAGAGCATTAATAAAATGAATTATGAATTAGTTAGGAAGAAATACACACAGTTTAAATTTCTTAAGCCAAGAGCATCAAAGGATGAATTCTGGGCCTTTAACTCTCCAACTTAAATAGAAGAAAAATGTATATGGAATTAAAGAACACGGGAAATACAAGCAGTGAAGGAAGATAAAACTCATATCATAGCCATTAGAATCTGTTAAGAACCAAATATCAATATAGCATAGAAAAAACTCAAAAAAAGTACTCAACGCCTTGGAAAAGATATAATTTCAGATAATAAGCCTCTTCAAGGGGGAACCTCCTTTTACCCCACTTAAATGTTCAAGTACAAGATGATTCAAAATGAAAATGTCTCCTTGGTATATATAGGAGACTAGGAGGTATA
>SNQJ01S0000808.1:652743-689863 GCA_010110895.2 Picea sitchensis | reverse complement strand
TATTTGGTGTAGAAGTTCCCTTTTTTGGTGGCATGTTGGCCAAGTATCACTTTTGAACCTTGATTTTGAGGTGGTTCTGCTAGACAATATTTCTTCTGTTGTATCTCCCAAGTTTCGACCCTTCTAGGTATGAAACTTTATTTCTTCTCTGCAATGCCACATGTCTGATCAAAATTGGATGTGCCAAGTGGAATTTACGGTAACTTCCCCACAACTTGCCAATTTTTGTCCTTTCCAGGAGATCTCACTTGTATAGCGTGCCTCGCACAAAATAATTGATATAAAATTCTGAAACTCACACCAGAAATACTACAGATTGTCGATGATCCAATGAAACTAGTCCCACTCAATTTGGATACTCTAGGAAAAAATTATGATTGTTTTACCTAGAACACCTTCTTGAGACTAGTCAATAGGACTAGTCATATACCCTATCTTACACAGGGTGTATCTACAAATTTAAGATGACCCAAAAGATAAATTTTTTACCAAAGATACCTTACTTATTTTTGTAAATAGCCTCCAGAGTTCAGGGTCTGAAACGTTACAAAAAAAAAAATTATAGCAAAAATTCTGCAATGACTCAGTTCAGGATGATTCCAGAACCCTATCTTGTACATGCTGTATCTCCGAAAGTATAAGGCCTCAGGAGCTGAATTTTGATCCCAAAATACCTTGATACGTCTACTAAATATCCTCCAAGCCATTCCTTATGAAACATTGTATAAAATTAGTTATAGAGAAAATTCCAGGGTGTCTCATATGTAGTAGCGAAACCCCAAGACCTTGAGCTCTGATACCATATGTTAAGAACCAAATATCAATATAGCATAGAAAAACCTCAGAAAAATTACTCAATGCCTTGAAAAGGAGATAATTTCAAATAATAAGCCTCTTCGAGGGGGAAACCTCCTTTTACCCCACTTAAATATCCAAGTACAAGATGATTCAAAATGAAAATATCTCCTTGGTATATATAGGAGACTAGGAGATATAATTACAACTAATGGCCTAAAGCCGACATAAATAAAATAACATTACTAATATAATATGCCCCAATTAAGGGGCAATGAGCCAATATTAGGGCTTAACAGAAACTTTTCATGAACAATTCAAAATGCTTCTGCATATGTATTCAATTCAGTCCTAGAAAAATTACAATAGAGTCCAGAAGCACCATAATTGTACCCTTGCACTTCTGCCCATCATTAATACACTTAGAACTTATAATACTTATAAAATTCGAGTTCCTCCAGTGTGCAACAGGTTACAATAACTTAAATGAAACATTTCAGCTTCTACAATGATTACAAATGACAGTTTTCATAAAAAATGTTTCATGATCCTTGCAGATTCCTCCGACGCTCCAGCTCCTTTCCTTCCTCTGCCACGTTCTCTTTGAAATATCACTTATACTCTTTCAAATTTAATTCCATTTATCCATATTATCATTAAATATTTGGGAATAATATATTTGAAATAAAAATAATTCCCAAATATTTTTCTATCCTATAGAATTAAATTTCCATAATTTAATTCATGCCCGTGGTTTTTAAAACCATGTCTTGTTTGCCACATTTACTGTTACCATTTCCATGTGAAAAACATTTACTGTGTAATGTTTTTCCAATTTACCATTTCACTGTGGAAAAACATTTACTGTGTGTTTTTTCCAATTTACCATCTTTAGTAAAATACCTTTTATCTTCTTTTTTTACTTCTGTAAAACCTTTGGATAAAGAATTATCCAAGTGTTCCTTTCACTGCACCTTCCCATTTAATTCCTTTCCATGGAAATAAACGTTAATTTCTTTAATTTGTAAATGTGAATTTTACCTCTGTAAAAAAATTTCACTGTGAAGAAGAATTTCTTTTATTGGAAATTCCATAATCTTTATTGAAATGCACTCCTAGAAAAATGCAGCACATAAAAATATGATAAATGCTTTTCATTTATTATATCGGGCTTGGGAAAAATTGGTTTAAATCAAACTTATTTTACCTCCGATGTGCTCCATGTAAAAACACGTGTCCACCAAATAAACCATGGTAGTATTCCCCGGTATGCCTCCACATAATTAACCTCCTCGTTACTTCAATCCCCGATATGTATGTGCGCCCTCCATCCAACCTTTGACTTTTCCATATTATAAATTGAGATTCGTGCCCATAATATGATTTGACGTCATTCCATAAATTAAATATTGGATTAAATATTAATATAAATATTAAAAATATTTATATTAATAATAATAAACCCTTTTTTTCTATTTTTGAAGGACTTTGGGCATATGAGGCTTAACACATGACTTTGTGGATAGGTTAAGGGTTCTTAATAAAACGCATATTTTATTATTTTCAACAGGAATATGAATGTAAGGGTAAAAATGAATGAAGTGATGGAACTAAGGGATTTAGATAAGAATTAAGGCTAGGTATAGGCTTGAGATATTTGTCAATTTTTTGTTCATGGAGTACATGACTGTTTTGGATTATCCATTGGGTGAAGGATTTAGGTGATGGGAGCTTTGACGGAGCTTGTGAAAATTTTTGAAAATCTAAGTGGAAGGATGACACTAGAACAAGCTGCTTTGGAAAAATAAAATGTAAATCAGGAGGTGATAACACCATCAACTTCCGATATCGGGGGTTGGAAAAAACAGTTTTGACTAGACTGCTTTTCTCCCCGATGTACCTCTGGTGTTGCCACGCGTCCACTAATGAAACCGTAATGGTTTCCCCAGGCTGCCTTCGAATAATTATCTTCCGCGTTGATTCATTCCCCGATATGTGCCTTAGTCGTTGATCTAGTCTTCTTCAAGATCAATGGTCCACCGAGTTATACTTTTTGTGCCTCTGCTATATTTATCTATATGCCGCTGGATATATCCCGATCCCCCAAACTATCATCCTTCCACAGTGGTATAGCATTTCGCTAAATTTCTGAAATTTGGATCCTGATCTGAAAATTGTTATGGTGATAACATTGGCTCCAACTGGGGATGCTATCCTCCCTGCGAGGTAGAAAAGAACTCGTAGACTCGGTGCCTGATCCATTGGGCTGCTCCCAAAACATGTGTGTGTACCCTTCTCTATCTTGTCACCAGTGTCTGCTAAAAACCAAACTCTGCACACTACTCTCAACTCGATACTGAACAATGAATACACTGTTAAAATCCGACTATACATAGTACCGAAAATCCAAACTGAAAAATGCTTGAACAACAAGCTTATTCGCACACTTCTACCTACTCTAAAATTGTTGTAATTAATACTCAATAGAGTGATGCTAAAGTGCCAATGCAACCAATCAAGCAATTGGCTTCTCGATTTTTCTCTGATAACATCTTTCTTAAGTAGGCAGACAAATGTAAAATATGGCAGCTGAAAGTAAAAATGGAATCCAAAATATGATCTTATGAATGAAACAAACTCCTCCTTCACTGTTTACTGTAATAGGAT
The DNA here is from genome assembly GCA_010110895.2 of Picea sitchensis. Taxonomy (NCBI): domain Eukaryota; kingdom Viridiplantae; phylum Streptophyta; class Pinopsida; order Pinales; family Pinaceae; genus Picea; species Picea sitchensis. The sequence continues at coordinate 686,401 of SNQJ01S0000808.1, read as the reverse complement.
GACCAAAGGATCTTGAAAACCATGAAAACTCATTTCTTCCTGATGAACAAAAACAAAAAGACAAGCCTCTTTCATAAGTGTTTGTTGTTTTTTCTCTATTTCATCTGTTCCTAGAACATTTTCAAATGAAATGGAAGCAATAGGTTTGTCTACTCTCCCATGCATCTCAACAAAAACATTCCTACATTCTTGAACATCTTCAAATAAGACTCCATATTATGTGCATCCTCTTGTTCATCAAACAATTCTGATTTGGTTTCATTAAAATTCTAGAAATTTGCTCGAGGACTATCATTTTGACTTTCAAATGAATGAATGGAAATAAGTTCTTGTTCATAACCTTCTTGTAAATGTGAAAAACTAACATCATGAACTATTTCACAGTCTAGATTTCTCATGGGTGTATTTTCAAAACTGTGATTTTCAAATGAGTCCAATAAAACAATTGCTTCTTCATTATCTTTTTGCATTTCTGATTGGAAAGTGGCATACAGTGTTTTGTTGCTTTCCTGAAACTCCATGTCATTTGTTTGTTCATTGTTGGAAGTTTTCATAGAAGCAATTTCAGAATCATTATCCATGTCTAGGCCACTTAGAATTTGAACAACTATATCATTCATAGAGGGGGAAAGACAACCTTGAAACACTTTGTCTTGCTGGAAATCTAGTTGAATGTCTTCATCAAGTTCAAGAGAAGGAAAATGAATTTTAGAAACAATTTCTTGATCAACTTCATCTTCAACCAAAGGAGGGGCTATTATTTGTTGTTGGGATGAATATTCATAAAGAACTTATATGATTTCATAATTCATACACCCTTTATCACCAAAAACATGTTCAAGGTATTTGATGTAATGTTCACAAAAGTCACAACAATCTTCAAACACCAAGAATGAAGGATTAGATTCTCCATAATGCTTAAAGAATTTTATATGGAAATCTTTAGGAGATTATAAGCTGCCTGGTTTTAAACCTTCATACCATAATCTTGATTTTCCCTCTAAAGTAGCCATAACCATTTTCATCAAACAATCTTCATGGAATTCAACCCCCAACTTACATATGTGCATATGAAATCTAATCAAGTGTAAGGCAGGATCATTTCCTTTCCCATCTTCGAATTTAGGCAAATATTTTTGCCAATTTCTGTGAGGAATACGATTTGGAAAGCCAGGAATATGAGATCGATTCATTGGAGCATACCTTGCATATATTGAACTCATCTTTGGATAGTGGAGTCGCATATGATGTTTTGGAAGCTGGATTCTGCATTGAGAGTGGAGTCGCCAGTGAAAATTCAAATTTTTGGATTCTTGTACCAGTGGAATCGCTTTCAAACTGATTTTTTGATGTGTGGAGTCGCTAGAGAAGGAATACAACCAATATGTGCCTAAGTGTCTGCTGCTCTCAGACCTTAGAACTCAACCATGTCGTTCTTCCCAGGGAAAATTTTTCAATTTCGTCCTCGGCAACGACACCAAAATGTTAACACTCTGTAAATATGTCCGCCTGAATAGAAAAATGACATAGGTAACTGTTTCAACCAACTTTAGAGCTAAGGCACTAGCCTTCCCAACTCAGAGAGGGCTCTCTCATTTCACTTGATATATCTATGGAAATCGATGGCTAGATTTGGTTCGATTTGGGGGTTCTTAATAAAGTTTTTTGGTCAAGAAGAGGAGGGACACATAGGGCTATGGAGTCAAAATTCTGAAATTGAATGAAAACAATGATGAGACGATAGAACTCCCTATAGGATAAAGGCTAAGTGAGGAAATGAATCTGAGTTCTAACTTGAAATTTGTAGAGTGTAAGAGGAAAGGGTAAAAACAAGTAACTGCATCAGAGCATTAATAAAATGAATTCTGAATTAGTTAGGAAGAAATACACACAGTTTAAATTGCTTAAGACAAGAGCATCAACTGTTGAATTCTGGGCCTTTAACTCTCCAATTTAAACAAAAGAAAAATGTATATGGAATTAAATAACATAGGAAATACAAACAGTGAAGGAAGACAAAACTCATATCATAGCCATTAGAATTTTTTCATGAACAATTCAAAATGCTTCTGCAAATGTATTCAATTTAGTCCCAGAAAAATGACAATAGAGTCCAGAACCACTAGAATTGTGCCCTTGCACTTCTTCCCATCATTAATACACTTAGAATTTCTAATACTTATACAATTTGAGTTCCTTCAGTGTGCAACAGGTTACAATAACTGAAATGAAATGTTTCAACTTCTACAATGATTACAAATGACAGTTTTCATAAAAAATGTTTCATGATCCTAGCAGATTCCTCTGACGCTCTAGCTTCTTCCTCTACCATGTTATCTTTGAAATGTCACTTATAGACTTTCAAATTTAATTCCATTTATCCATATTCTCATTAAATATTTGGGAATAATATATTTGAAATAAAAATAATTCCCAAATATTTTTCTATCCTGTAGAATTAAATTTCCATAATTTAATTCATGCCCATGCTTTTTAAAACCATGTCTTGTTTGCCCAATTCACCATTTCATTGTAAAAAACATTTACTGTTACCATTTCCATGTGAAAAAAATTTACTGTGTAATGTTTTTCCAATTTACCGTTTCACTGTGTAAAAACATTTACTGTGTGTTTTTTCCAATTTACCATCTTTGGTAAAATACCTTTTATCTTCTTCTTTTACTTATGTAAAACCTTTGGATAAAGAATTATCCAAGTGTTCCTTTCACTACACCTTCCCATTTAATTCCTTTCCATGGAAATAAACGTTAATTTCTTTAATTCGTAAATGTGAATTTTACCTCTGTAAAACAATTTCACCGTGAAGAAGAATTTCTTTTATTGGAAATTCCATAATCTTTATTGAAATGCACTCCTGGAAAAATGTCGCACATAAAAATATGATAAATGCTTTGCATTTATTATATCGGGCTTGGGAAAAAGTGTTTTAAATCAAACTTATTTTACCTCCGATGTGCTCCATGTAAAAACACGTGTCCACCAAATAAACCATGGTAGTATTCCCCGGTCCGCCTTCACATAATTAACCTCCTCGTTACTTCAATCCCTGATATGTGCGCCCTCCATCCAACCTTTGACTTTTCCATATTATAAATTGAGATTCGTGCCCATGATATGATTTGACGTGATTCCATAAATTAAATATTAGATTAAATATTAATATAAATATTAAAAATATTTATATTAATAATAATAAACCCCTTTTTTCTATTTTCAAAGGACTTTGGGCATATGAGGCTTAACACATGACTTTGTGGATAGGTTAAGGGTGATTAATAAAAGGCATATTTTTTATTTTCAAAGGGAATATGAATATAAGGGTAAAAAGGAATGAAGTGATGGAACTAAGGAATTTAGATAAGAATTAAGGCTAGGTATAGGCTTGAGATATTTGCCAATTTTTGACTCATGGAGTACATGACTGTTTTGGATTATCCATTGGGTGAAGGATTTAGGTGATGGGAGCTTTGATGGAGCTGGTGAAATTTTTTGAAAATCTGAGTGGAATGATTACACAAGGACAAGCTGCTTTGGAAAAATAAAATGCAAATCAGCAGGTGATAACACCATCAACTTCCGATATCGGGGGTTGGAAAAAACGGTTTTGAGTAGACTGCTTTTCTCCCCGATGTACCTCTGGTGTCACCATGCATCCATAAACTAAACCATAATGGTTTCCCCGGCCCGCCATCGAATAATTATCTTCTGTGTTGCTTCATTCCCCGATATGTGCCTTAGCCATTGATCCGGGCTTCTTCAAGATCAATGGTCAGCTGAGTTATACCTTTTGCGCCTCCACTATATTTGTATATATGCCGCTGGATATAGCTCGGTCCCCGAAACTATCATACTTCCACAGTGATATAGCATTTCGCTAAATTTCCGAAATTTGAATCCTGATTTGAAAATTGTTATGGTGATAACATCGTCTCCAACTGGGGATGTTATCCTCCTTGCGAGGTAGAAAAGAACTCATAGACACCGTGCCTGATCCATTGGGTTGCTCCCAAAACATGTGTGTGTACCCTGCTCTATCTTGTCACCAGTGTCTGCTGAAAACCAAACTCTGCACACTACTCTCAACTCAATACTGAACACTTAATACACTGCTAAAATCTGACTGTACATACTACTGGAAATCCAAACTAAAAAATGCTTGACCAACAAGCTTATTCGCACACTCCTACCTACTCTAAAACTGCTGAAATTAATACTCAATCAAGTGATGCTAAAGTGCCAATGCAACCAATCAAGAAATTGGCTTCTCGATTTTTCTTCGATCACATCTTTCTTAAGTAGGCAGACAAATGTAAAATATGGCAGCTCAAAGTAAAAATGGAATCCAAAATCTAATCTTATGAATGAAACAAACTCCTCCTTCACTAATGACTGTAATAGGATGACCAAAGGATCTTGAAAACCATGAAAAATCATTTCTTCTTAATGAACAAAAACAAAAAGACAAGCCTCTTTCATAAGTGTTTGTTGTTTTTTCTCTATTTCTTCTGTTCCTAGAACATTTTCAAATGAAATGGCAGCAATAGGTATGTCTACTTTCCCATGCATCTCAACAAAAACATTCCTACATTCTTGAACATCTTCAAATAAAACATCCATATTATGTGCATCCTCTTGTTCATCAAACAATTCTGATTTGGTTTCATTAGAATTCTGGAAATTTGCTTGAGGACTGTCATTTTAACTTTCAAATGAATGAATGGAAATAAGTTCATGTTCATAACCTTCTTGTAAATGTGAAAAACTAACATCATGAACTATTTCACTGTCTAGATTTCTCATGGATGTATTTTGAAAGATGTGATTTTCAAATGAATCCAATAAAACAATTACTTCTTCATTATCTTTCTGCATTTCTGATTGGAAAGTGGCATACACTGTTTTGTTGCTTTCCTGAAACTCCATGTCATTTGTTTGTTCATTGTTGGAAGTTTTCATAGAATTAGTTTCAGAATCATTATCCACGTCTAGGCCAATTAGAATTTGAACAACCATATCATTCATAGAGGGGGAAAGACAACCTTGAAACATTTTGTCTTGCTGGAAATCTAGATGAATGTCTTCATCAAGTTCAAGAGAAGGAAAATGACTTTCAGCAACAATTTCTTGATTAGCTTCATCTTCAACCAAAGGAGGGCCTATTTGTTGTTGGGTTGAATATTCATAAAGGGATTCTATGATTTCATCATTCATACACCCTTCATCACCAAAAAAATCTTCAAGGTATTTGATGAAATGTTCACAAAACTCATGAAATGATGAAACATTTCAGCTTCTACAATGATTACAAATGACAGTTTTCATAAAAAAAAATTCATGATCCCTGCAGATTCCTCTGACGCTCCAACTCCTTCCTCTGTCACGTTCTCTTTGAAATGTCACTTATACTCTTTGAAATTTAATTCCATTTATCCATATTCTCATTAAATATTTCAGAATAATATATTTGAAATAAAAATAATTCCCAAATATTTTTCTATCCTGTAGAATTAAATTTCCATAATTTAATTCATGCTCCTGGTTTTTAAAACCATGTCTTGTTTGCCCAATTCACCATTTCATTGTAAAAAACATTTACTTTTACTGTGTAATGTTTTTCCAATTACTTTTACTGTGTAATGTTTTTCCAATTTACCGTTTCACTGTGGAAAAACATTTACTGTGTGTTTTTTCCAATTTACCATCTTTGGTAAAATACCTTTTATCTTCTTGTTTTAATTTTGTAAAACCTTTGGATAAAGAATAATCGAAGTGTTCCTTTCACTTCACCTTCCCATTTAATTCCTTTCCATGGAAATAAATGTTAATTTATTTAATTTGTAAATGTGAATTTTACCTCTGTAAAACAATTTCCCCGTGAAGAAGAATTTCTTTTATTGGAAATTCCATAATCTTTATTGAAATGCACTCCTGGAAAAATGCCACACATAAAAATATGATAAATGCTTTGCATTTATTATATCGGGCTTGGGCAAAAGTTGTTTAAATCAAACTTATTTTACATCCGATGTGCTCCACGTAAAAACACGTGTCCACCAAATAAACCATGGTAGTATTCCCCGGTCTGCCGTCACATAATTAACCTTATCGTTACTTCAATCCCCAATATGTATGTGTGTCCTCCATCCAACCGTTGACTTTTCCATATTATAAATTGAGATTCGTGCCCATGATATGATTTGACATGATTCCATAAATTAAATATTGGATTAAATATTAATATAAATATTAAAAATATTTATATTAATAATAATAAACCCCTTTTTTCTATTTTTGAAGGATTTTGGGTATATGAGGCTTAACACATGACTTTTTGGATAGGCTAAGGGTGCTTAATAAAAGGCATATTTTTTATTTTCAATGGGAATATGAATATAAGGGTAAAAAGGAATGAAGTGATGGAACTAAGGGATTTAGATAAGAATTAAGGATAGGTATAGGCTTGAGATATTTGCCAATTTTTGACTCATGGAGTACATGACTGTTTTGGATTATCCATTGGGTGAAGGATTTAGGTGATGGGAGCTTTGAAGGAGCTAGTGAAAAAATTTGAAAATCTGAGTGGAAAGATGACACAAGGACAAGCTGCTTTGAAAAAATAAAATGCAAATCAGCAAGTGATAACCCCAGCAACTTCCGATATCGGGGGTTGGAAAAAATGGTTTTGAGTAGACTGATTTTTTCCCCTATGTACCTCTGGTTTCGCCACGCGTCCACGAACGAAACCATAATGGTTTCCCCAGCCCGCCTTCGAATAATTATCTTCCGCGCTGCTTCATTCCCCGATATGTGCCTTAGTCTTTGATCCAGTCTTCTTCAAGATCGACGGTCCACCAAGTTATACCTTTTGCGCCTCCACTATATTTTTCTATATGCTACTAGATATAGCCTCGTCCCCCAAACTATCATACTTCCACAGTGATATAGCATTTCGCTAAATTTCTGAAATTTGGATCCTAATCTGAAAATTGTTATGGTGATAACATTGGCTCCAACTGGGGATGCTATCCTCCCTGCGAGGTAGAAAAAAACTCATAGACATGGTGCCTGATCCATTGGGTTGCTCCCAAAACATGTGTGTGTAACCTTCTCTATCCTATTACCAGTGTCTGCTGAAAACCAAACTCTGCACACTACTCTCAACTGGATACTGAACATTGAATACACTGCTAAAATCTGACTGTACATACTACTGGAAATCCAAACTAAAAAATGTTTGACCAACAAGCTTATTCGCACGCTCCTACCTACTCTAAAACTACTAAAATTAATACTCAATCAAGTGATGTTAAAGTGCCAATGCAACCAATCAAGCAATTGGCTTCCCAATTTTTCTCCAATCACATCTTTCTTAAGTAGGCAGACAAATGTAAAATATGGCAGATGAAAGTAAAAATGGAATCCAAAATCTGATCTTATGAATGAAACAAACTCCTCCTTCACTGATGACTAAAATAGGATGACCAAAGGATCTTGAAAACCATGAAAACTCATTTCGTCTTGATGAACAAAAACAAAAACACAAGCCTCTTTCATAAGTGTTTGTTGTTTTTTCTCTATTTCTTCTGTTCCTAGAACATTTTCAAATGAAATGGAAACAATAGGTTTGTCTACTCTCCCATGCATCTCAACAAAAACATTCCTACATTCTTTAACATCTTCAAATAAGACATTCATATTATGTGCATCCTCTTGTTCATCAAACAATTCTTATTTGGTTTCATTAAAATTCTGGAAATTTGCTTGAGGACTGTCATTTTGACTTTCAAATGAATGAATGGAAATAAGTTCTTGTTCATAACCTTCTTGTAAATGTGAAAAAATAACATCATGAACTATTTCACTGTCTAGATTTCTCATGGATGTATTTTGAAAGCTGTGATTTTCAAATGAATCCAATAAAACAATTGCTTCTTCATTATCTTTTTGCATTTTTGATTGGAAAGTGGCAAACACTGTTTTGTTGCTTTCCTGAAACTCCATGTCATTTGTTTGTTCATTGTTGGAAGTTTTCATAGAAGCAGTTTCAGAATCATTATCCACGTCTAGGCCACTTAGAATTTGAACAACCATATCATTCATAGAGGGGGAAAGACAACCTTGAAACACTTTGTCTTGCTGGAAATCTAGCTGAATGTCTTCATCAAGTTCAAGAGAAGGAAAATGACTTTCAACAACAATTTCTTGATCAACTTCATCTTCAACCAAAGGAGGGGTTGTTATTTGTTGTTGGGTTGAACATTCATAAAGGGATTCTATGATTTCATCATTCATACACTCTTCATAACAAAAAACATCTTCAAGGTATTTGATGAAATGTTCACAAAAATCACAACAATCTTCAAACACCAAGAATGAAGGATTAGATTCTCCATAATGTTTAAACAATGTTATATGGAAATCTTTAAGAGAGTATAAGATGCCTAGTTTTAAACCTTCATACCATAATCTTGCTTTCCCCTTTAAAGTAGCCATAACCATTTTCATCAAACAATCTTCATGGAATTCAACCCCCATCTTACATATGTGCATATGAAATCTAATCATGTGTAAGGCAACAACATTTCCTTTCCCATCTTCGAATTTAGGAAAATATTTTTGCCAATTTATGTGAGGAATACGATTTGAAAAGCTAGGAATACGAGATCGATTCATTGGATCATACCTTGCAAATATTAAACTCATCTTCGGGTAGTGGAGTCACCATTGATGTTTTGGAAGCTGGATTCTACATTCAGAGTGGAATCGCTAGTGAAAATTCAAATTTATGGATTCTTGTACCAGTGGAATCGCTTTCAAACTAATTTTTTGATGTGTGGAGTCGCCAGAGAAGGAATACAGCCAATATGTGCCTAAGTGTCTGCTTCTTTCATACCTTAGAACTCAACCATGTCATTCTTCCCAGGGAAAATTTTTCAATTTCATCCTCGACAACTGTGCCAAAATGTTAGCACTCTGTAAATCTGTCCGGTTGAATAGACAAATGACAGAGGTAACTGTTTCAGCCAGCTTTAGAGTTGAGGCACTAGCCTGCTCAACTCAGAGAGGACTCTCTCGTGTCACTTGATCTATATATGAAAATCGGTGGCTAGATTTCGTTTGTTTTGGGGGTTTTTAATAAAGTTTGTTGGCCAAGAAGAGGAGGGACACATAGGGCTATGGAGTCAAAATTATGAAATTAAATGAAAACAATGATCAACCGATAGAACTCTCTAGAGGATAAAGGCTAAGTGAGGCAATGAATCTGAGTTGTAACTTGAAATTTGCAGAGTGTAAGAGGAAAGGGTAAAAACAAGTAACTGCATCAGAGCATTAATAAAATGATTTCTGAATTAGTTAGGAAGTAATAAACATAGTTTAAATTGCTTAAGCCAAGAGCATCAAATGATGAATTCTGGGCCTTTAACTCTCCAATTTAAACAGAAGAAAAATGTATATTGAATTAAAGAACACAGGAAATATAAACAGTGAAGGAAGACAAAACTCATATCATAGCCATTATAATCTTTTCATGAACAGTTCAAAATGCTTCTTCATATGTATTCAATTCAGTCCCAAAAAAATTACAATAGAGTCTAGAACCACCAGAATTGTGCCCTTGCACTTCTTCCCATCATTAATACACTCAAAACTTCTAATACTTATACAATTCAAATTCCTTCAGTGTGGAACAGGTTGCAATAACTGAAATGAAACGTTCCAGCTTCTACAATGATTACAAATGACAGTTTTCATAAAAAACGTTTCATGATCCCTGCAGATTCCTTTGACGCTCTAGCTCCTTCCTCTGCCACGTTCTCCTTGAAATGTCACTTATACTCTTTCAAATTTGATTCCATTTATCCATATTCTCATTAAATATTTGGAAATAATATATTTGAAATAAAAATAATTCCCAAATATTTTTCTATCCTATAGAATTAAATTTCCATAATTTAATTCATGCCCGTGGTTTTTAAAACCATGTCTTGTTTGCCCAATTCACCATTTCATTGTAAAAAACATTTACTGTTACCATTTATGTGAAAAACATTTATTGTGTAATGTTTTTCCAATTTACCATTTCACTGTGGAAAAACATTTACTGTGTGTTTTTTCCAATTTACCATCTTTAGTAAAATACCTTTTATCTTCTTCTTTTACTTATGTAAAACCTTTGGACAAAGAATTATCCAAGTGTTCCTTTCACTTCACCTTCCCATTTAATTCCTTTCCATGGAAATAAAAGTTAATTTACTTAATTCATAAATGTGAATTTTACCTCTGTAAAACAATTTCACCGTGAAGAAGAATTTCTTTTATTGGAAATTCAATAATCTTTATTGAAATGCACTCCTAGAAAAATGCCGCACATAAAAATATGATAAATGATTTTCATTTATTATATCGGGCTTGGAATAAAGTGGTTTAAATCAAACTTATTTTACCTCTGATGTGCTCCACATAAAAACACGTGTCCACCAAATAAACCATGGTAGTATTCCCTGGTCTGCCTTCACATAATTAACCTCCTCGTTACTTCAATCCCTGATATGTATGTGTGCCCTCCATCCAACCTTTGACTTTTCCATATTATAAATTGAGTTTCGTGCCCATGATATGATTTGACGCGATTCCATAAATTAAATATTGGATTAAATATTAATTTAAATATTAAAAATATTTATATTAATAATAATAAACCCCTTTTTTATATTTTCGAAGGACATTGGGCATATGATGCTTAACACATGACTTTTTGAATAGGTTAAGGGTGCTTAATAAAAAGCATATTTTTTATTTTCAATGGGAATATGAATATAAGGGTAAAAAGGAATGAAGTGATGGAACTAAGGGATTTAGATAAGAATTAAGGCTAGGTATAGGCTTGAGATATTTGCCAATTTTTGACTCATGGAGTACATGAATTTTTTGGATTATCCATTGGGTGAAGGATTTGGGTGATGGGAGATTTGATCGAGCTAGTGAAAAATTTTGAAAATCCGAGTCGAAATATGACACAAGGACAAGCTGCTTTGGAAAAATAAAATGCAAATCAGCAGGTGATAACACCATCAACTTTCGATATCGGGGGTTGGAAAAAATGGTTTTGAGTAGACCTATTTTCGCCCCGATGTACCTCTGGTATCGTCATGTGTCCACAAACGAAACCATAATGGCTTCTCCGGCCCGCCTTTGAATAATTATCTTTTGTGCTGCTTCATTCCCCGATATGTGCCTTAGTCGTTGATCTAGGCTTCTTCAAGATCGACGGTCCACCGAGTTATACCTTTTGCGCCTCCACTATATTTGTCTATATGCCGCTGGATATAGCTCGGTCCCCCAAACTATCATACTTCCACAGTGATATAACATTTCGTTAAATTTCCGAAATTTGAATCTTGATCTGAAAATTGTTATGGTGATAACAAACCCAACAGGGGTTCGAAAACATTTCCACTAATAAATGGAAAAAAAAGGTTTTTTGACTGTCAGATACTTATCCCTTTTCACCTTTTCCTTTTCCCGTCCACTATGGCTTTGTGGTTTTATACTTAGTCATCTTTCTATGATGGGCGGTTGTAGGGTTCGCGGGATGACATATATTCATCTCCATATGTATCTTCACATGACGAATCCAACCAACCACTGTTCCTTTCCATACTTAGGCAATTTTATGGCCGCAGTTGTCGGGTTGTCACATTCGAACTTGCCTTTTCTTCTTCTTGCTCATTATCGCTTTCTAGACATATACTTGGTGGCATTTCTATGGTATCTAGTTCCATAGTTGGTGGGATGACATGTCTTCATCTCCATCTATATCCTCACACGACCTATCCAGCCGACCACTGTTCCTTTCCATACTTATCCAATTTTATGGCCGTCGCTGCAGGGTCGACGCTTGCGAACCCGATTGTTTATCGTTCCATTATATACATATTGCACTCAAAAAATATGTGATCTACAATTCCACCACGGGTTCCTCATATACATTAACTTAGTTCAAAGTATCTGCTGTTTCCTTCCATCCCCAACAACTTTGCATCCTTCCTGATATACATCAACAATGCTCTTACTAGTGACAACTGGGCACAGTGGCATGAAAGATACTTCTGTGATCTGCAATTTATGCCTTAAATGGTGAGAACTTAGCAGGGGTTTGAAAGCATTTGCATTAATAATCAAACACTAGATGTTCTTCTGCGAGATACTTAGTCCTTTTTCCCTTGTCTTCTTCCCGTGTATTATGGCTTTCTAGTTATATACTTAGTCGCGTTTCTATGATCACGGGTTCCAATGTTGGCGTGTTGACATATATTCATCTCCATCTATATCCTTGCACGGAGAATTGGACCGCCCTCTCTTCATTTTCATACTTATTGAATTTTATGTCCGCGGTGGCCGAGTCGGCGCAATTCAACTCTACTGTTTTTTGTTCTATCATATACATCTTCCACTCAAAATTTTCGTGATCTACAATTCCACTGCGAACTCCATCCTTTTTCCCTTTTTTTCTTCCCGTGTATTATGGGACTATAAAGTATGGACATGATATTTTATAGAGCATGTACGGATTGCACATTCCATACCTAGCGACATTTTGGATCGCGGGTTCTCGAGCGGGCGGGCTCAAAATTGGGCCTCCATTGTTTCGTGCCCTACAAATAGCACCCAAAATTCCGCGATATACAAATTCACAAGAGGACCTACAGAATGGCTGACTCAACATTGCACTTCTATTGTTCCTTGTCCTCCAAACAACGCTCCCAGTTCCGCGATATACAAATTGACACACAGAGTGCAGAGTTGGTGGGGTGGAGATTTACATTGTTTACGGATGCTAATCCCTATGAAGTATCTAATAGTATCTAAAAAATTATTTTCAGTACTAAATTAGCTCTTAGTAGTGACAACTGGACACAGAGGTATGAAACAATTGGCATCACACCCTCTGCAATATACAAATTGATTATCGAATTCCGACATCGTCCACTCTTCCGTGTTATAGATTATGCATTCAAATGTTCGGAGCTATACAATTTGAATGTCAGGGCCTCGTGTCTTCTGCAAACACCTTGTTAGCCTGTTTTGGAGGATCCTCCTATTGTTGGGTTCACTAAATTTCCAACTCTTGGATATTATTTTGGATTGGCACCAAGCTTTGTTGTACCACGGCTCACAAAATGTTTCAAAGTATCTATCACTGCCTTCCATCTTCACTAACATCATCTTGTTCCTAATATAGATTGGTTGTGCTCTTACTAGTGACAATTGAATACAATGGTACAAAACAATTGGCATCTGGCCATCCACAATATACAAATTGACTACTGGGTTCACATCTTGTACTCAAACTTTCTGTGATCTACAATTCCACCGTAGACTCCTTAGTCATTTTTCCCTTTTCTTCTTCCCGTGTATTATGGCTCTTTGGTTATATACTAGTGACTCTTATAAGTGACAAATGCACACACTGATACGAAACAGTTCACATCCATCTCTTCGCAATATATAAATTGACTACCGGGTTCCGACATCGTCCCCTCTTCCTTGTTACAGATTATGCATTTGAATGTTACGAACAATACAATTTGACTGTCGGGGCCTCACGTCTTTTGGGCATACCTTGTGACCCTATTTTGGATCCTCCTGTTCACGGGTTCATGAAATCTCCAATTCTTAGTCAATGTTTCAGGTTGGAGCATTCAAACTCTGTTGCTTCTTATTCCATGATATACATATTGCACTCAAGATTTCTGTGATTTACAATTCCACCGCAGACTCGGTCTTTTTCCCCTTTTCTTCATCCCTTGTATTATCGTTTTGTGGTTATATATTTAGTCACCTTTCTATGATCGCGGGTTCCAGCATTGGCGGTTTGACATATTTTTATCTCCATCTTCATAATCACACGACGAATCTGATCGAATGTTGTTTCTTTCCATACTTAGCCAATTTTATGGCCACAGTTGCTAAGTTGGCGGTTTTGAACTCTGCTTCTTCTTGTGTCATGTACATCTTGCACTCAAAATTTCGTGATCTACAATTCTAGCATGGACTCATCGAACTCGCAAGCTTCACTCTACCATGGCTCACAAATGTTTCAAAGTACCTCTCGCTGCATTCCATCCCCACTAACTTCCTGTCCTTCCTGATATACATTAGTTATGCTCTTACTAGTTATATACGAATTGCCCTCTGGGATGTCCTACCATACCCTCTTCCCTGTTACACATATTGCACTCAAAAAGTTCTGAGACATACAATTTTACCCTCGCGCCCTCACCTTCAACAGTTGTACCTTGTAACCCTATTTTGAAGCTATTTTTTCCCATGCCTGCGACCACCGTACTTTCTTAGTATGCAATTAGAAATCTTTCATGCTAACAGTTGGCCATGTAAGAACCATCAGCATTGTCATTAATGGGCGAAATGCTTGAGGAGATCTCCCATTATTACGCATTAAACCAAGATGTGCGGAGATTTATTTTGTCCCTTCTGATTGTTCATCTCAAACACGTGTCATCGTGTTGGCCCACTAAATAAATTTACAATTCTTAATCGCTCATTGCAATATCCGCCATGTTTGCATTTCTATGTATGCAATTACTAGTGTTTAATGTTAACTACGCATCATGCAACAACTGTCCAAATTGCCATTAATCAATGAAAGTATCGAGGACATCTCCCATTTACATGCTTTGGACCAAGATTTGTGCAGGGTTATATTATCCCTTCCAACTTTTCATTTCATTCATCGTCTGGAGAAAACAAACGTTCTTGTAGATTTATGGCAGCAGGTCGACAAAAGTTTTGTGGAGATACAGTAAATATGTTCGGACATCAGGACCAGAACTTCCAGTGGTCCAGGGCATACTTTTACTATTCATCCCATTCCACCCAGAACAAAGTGATTTGGACCTCTGGAATCGCTCGTGCAGGTTGCATACCTGAGGTTTTTGACTGTAAGGAGGTGGTCTCTTAGTGTGCCGAAAAATATATTCCAGGCCAAACAATTATTCCACTGCGTGACCATTCTCCTATTTCTTTGTCACCTCATGTCTTCCGCGAGATGTTAAAATTGTCGGAGCCAACATTGACATTGAGAGGACTGGACTGCAAACAATTTATAGAAAAACATGATAACGGGTTGGAAATATTATCCGACTTCCTCGAAGACCCGACAATAGTTCCTAAAGATATCACAAGGTTGCAGGTAAGTTCCTTTAGAAATCCATTCCGGGAAATTGCTTGGCTATTTACAAGAATAACGGGACATGCATCCATGACAAGTATTTCCCATATAATTATTTATATTTTGTATTTCACAGTCAAGGAACAATACATTTTTTATTGGGGGAAGATAATTTCCATTGACCTCTGTTCCCAGTTGTCATGATTCAAAGAATCGAATAAATGTTATATGTCATCCTACTTGATTTTCATAATTGTGCATTGCTACCCGTTTCCAAAAATTTCTCTTTCCAATAAAATAAATTGTAGATTCGACCTAGTAACATTTTGGTACAAGGCCCTGTGGAGGCACAAGGCCTCCCATTGTTTTTATTAAGTTTTTAATGGCTTTGTCTCAGTTTTCAAAGATTTATTGTTAGGCAAGGATGCTCCACAAATGTCTGGCCAGGCAACCAAGTTTTTGAACAAGAAGGGCACACTTGAGAAAAAGGAAAATCACAGTATCCTCATGGACTTTGGCTCTAATGAAAATCCTTCTTTCCTTCCATGCCACATCATGGACAAGATGTTTGTTGCATAAATAACAAGGAAATACAACCACTGGTTGCATTTTTTCCATGACAAGAAAAAAATCAGTTCATTCCTCTGCCCTAGAAAGTCGGAGACTTCGTGTGAAGAAACATCAACAAGATTGACGAGTTTGTCACCCATTTCAAGAAATTGAACCTAACGTATGATGAAAGTCTAAAAGGGTTCGAACCTAATGGGATTTTTCAATAACATTTACTGGAGGTTGTCTTTAACAACTCTTTTATCCATAGACACCTGATCCAAGACAGGGACAGTTTCGACAACAATCCTACTTCTACCAATTGCGATGTAGAGACATTGCAAAGTGCGAATGAATTGTACAGATAACATGGAAAAGTATCTGGTGAGAAGAGTACTCAGTCCCCTTCCAGCACTCCCAAGAGAACAATATCACAGAGCATCACTTTGATGGTCCACCCCAGTAAGAAAGCAACCCAGAAATATTCGAACTGAGGAGGAGATAAGAACCCTCCTCGCATAAATATTGATAGTTCTCACAAAATTCCACTGACGAACAAGAGAAAAAACAATGCAGGACAGGCAGAGGAACTTGAAATTGAAAGTGGACAGCTGCAACTTGAAATTGAAACTAAGAACATGCAGAAAATTGGGTCGTCCGCGGTGGAAATATTTGAGACTGACTTTTTTGACTAAGATGAATCCTCTGTATTCTAGAGCGTTGTTTTTGATAGCCAATCTAAAAGTATGGTCATTGAAAAGAGAGATGTAATAAACATGAAAGGAAAATCTCACACAGAGATTAACTTTAGGAAAATGCAGTCATCCCAAATCTCCTCATTTCACCAAGTAACCAGTGAAATTTTTCATGATTCCATTGGATGGATTGAGACGGAAAATTCCAATCTGAAAGACTGCCTCAACGAATTTGAGAAGGCTTTCATTGCAACCCCATAATTTTCCAGTCCTTTGGCAAAAATTGTGCCTGCTACCACTGTAGCCAAGATGAAAGTATCCTCTACCCTCCTTTCATTCTCTAGAGCCCTTGTAGAAAATAACATCAACAAAATATTGCATCTAGTTACTGAAGCCTGGGAAACATCGCAAAATTTAGTTTCCTTCAAAAAGAAGGAAAATGATTTCCTGGAACATTTGGAGGTGAATTTAAAAAATGATCAACATTTCTGTGAACAGGTGCTAACCCATTTTGCCAACTATGTCATCAACACATTGGAACTGAAAAGGAGACAAGAGAAACTCCCCTCCCCAAAATGGACCAAAAAAGTAAAAGCATGCTCACAAAAGAAAGTTAACAACCTGGAGCTCATTGTCAAATCATGTAAACAAGTCATATCAGAAAAGGAATATTTATTCACAAGTCTACTCCAAATGCACTTAGCTGGAAGTACCAACGAGGTTCAAGACCCAAACTTAATTCTCAAATAATTGTCAATCACCAAAGAAGCCTTCCAGGAATAAGTTGATATTTTAAAGGGGTTGTATTTCGAAAAGTTTTACGGCATACTTGAACATCATCTAGATGAGAACAAGTGTTGGGTACTGGACTATGCAACACACAATGAAGAAATTGAACAGTGTCTGCATAGTATTTCAATGGATCTAAGGAAATTAGAAAACGACATTTACGACATAGAAATCTGGGATGAAATCAACACGACCCCCATGAAAAGCTACATCGAAGAATGGTTCCAATAGAGAATGGACAACCTCGTCCAAGAAGGGAAACAACCGGTCAATGAGACTCCACTGAGCATCGACCACAGCAACAAAAACGCATCAGATTCATAGTAATTCTATACTGACATCTTGTTTTCTTTATCAATCTAGTTTAAGTCTATACTGTCATCTTCTTTTCTTTATCAATCCACTTATGACCTCTTTAAATAGAAAACTATAACCAAAGACTCATAACTTCCATTTTCTTCTTTTCAGGTCTTCCTCTCTACCATCGCGCACTTCTTCTTTCGACATTCCTAATTCTTGTACTTATTTTTTTTTATGGTCCACGGGAGCCCCAATCCCAGTCTATATGACAAACACATCTAAATTTCTAGAAAGATGTAGCAGACATTATTAATGTTTGATAAATTCTAAAGAAAATTGATTCGGGAATGCCTTTAATGTATACTAAATTTTGGGTGTCCAGGAACCTTTCTTGTTTGTTCCAAAGAAAACTAATTCGGGTCTTCTACATTTCTTGTGTCCTGTTGTATACTATTTTTTTTGTCTTGCACGACGTTGTTACTATTCTATTGTCTGCTAAATTTTTTGGGTGTCCAGGAACCTATACTTTGATAACTTTCGATTTTTTCTTGTGTCCAGAAGCCTTTGCTTTCAAGCAAACTAATTCAACAATGGTAATTTTCTTTGTGTTTTTCTCCACGAACCTATGTAACAAACGTTATTGCTATTCTATTGTATGCTTTTAAATGTTGATGTAATTTCCAGAGATATGTAACATACGTTATTTATTTTTGATAAATTTCTATAGTTCGCAAGTTCGTTATCAATTTGTATATCGTGGAACTGTCGGTGTTATTTGTAGGGCATGGAACAATAGATGCTCAATTTTGAGCCCGCCAGCCTGAGAACCCGTGATCCAAAAACTAGCTAAGTATGGAGGTCTGCTACATTTTTTGTGTCCTATTGTATGCTAAATTTTTTGTGTTGCACAACGTTGTTACTATTCTATTGTATGCTAACTTTTTGGGTGTCCAGGATCCTATACTTTGATAAATTTCAATTTTTATTCTGTCCAGAACCTTATGTTTTAAAGCAAACTAGTTCAGGAATGCTAATTTTTTTGTGTTTTCCTCCACGAATCTATGTAACAGACGTTATTACTATTCTATTGTATGCTTTTAATTGTTGATGTAATTTCCATATATATGTAATAGACATTATTTATTTTATGATAAGTTTCTATAGTCTGCAAGTCCGCTTTTCAATTTGTATATCGCGGAACTCTCGGTGCTATTTGTAGGGCACGGAACAACAGAGGCCTAATTTTGAGCCCGCCAGCCCGAGAACCCGCGATCCAAAAACTGACTAACTATGGAATGAGGGTTGTGTGCATGCTCTATAAAATCGCATCCCCATACTTTATAAAAGTGCATATTTCCTATGTATAAAACTAAATATCTACTTTCTAAAATTTGATAAATTTCAATTTCTTTTGTATCCAAGATCCCTTGTTTTAAAGATAGCTAATTCGGGAATGCTAATTTCTTTGAGTTTTTTTCAATGAACCTATGTAACAGATGTTACTATTATTTTTGTGTTTCTCTCCACGAACGTATGTAAAACGTATGTAAAGAAAACTAATTCGACAATGCTAAATTTTTTGTGTCCAAGAAAATCCTTTCTTTTAAAGCAAACTAATTCGGGAATGCTAATTTTTTTGTGTTTTTCTCCACCAACCTATGTAACAGACATTATTACTATTCTATTGTATGATTTTAAATGTTCATGTAATTTCGAAAGATATGTAACAAACATTATTAATTTCTGGTAAATTTCTATAGTTCGCAACTCTTCGTGTCAATTTGTATATCGCAGAACTGTCGGTGCTATTTGTAGAGCACGAAACATCAGAGGCCCAATTTTGAGCCCGCCAGTCCAAGAACCCGCGATCCAAAAATTGGCTAAGTATGGAATGAGGGCTCCATGCATGCTCTATAAAATCTCATCCCCCATACTTTATAAAAGTACATATTTCGTATGTATAAACTAAATATCTACTTTATAAAAGTACATATTTTATATGTATAATTTATGTTATCCAGGAACCTATAATTTGATAAATTTCATTTTTTTTTGTCTCGAGGAGCCCTTGTTTTAAAGATAACTAATTTGGGGATGTGAATTTCTTTGTGTTTTTTTCCACGTACCTATGTAACAGACGTTACTACTCTTTTTTTGTATTTCTCTCCACGAATGTATGTAAAACGTATGGAAAGAAAAACCTTTCTTTTAAAGCAGACTTATTCGGGAATGCTAATTTTTTTGTGTTTTTCTCCACGAACCTATGTAACAGACGTTATTACTATTCTATTGTATGCTTTTAAATGTTAATGTAATTTCGAGAGATATGTAACAAACATTATTAATTTATGATAAATTTCTATAGTCCGCAACTCCGCTTGTCAATTTGTATATCGCAGAACTCTCAGTGTTATTTGTAGGACATGGAACATCACATGCCCAATTTTGAGCCCGCCAGCCTGAGAACCCGCTATCGAAAAACTAGCTAAGTATGGAATGAGGGCTCTGTGTATGCTCCATAAAATCTCATCCCCATACTTTTTAAAGGTACATATTTCGTATGTATAAAACTAAATATCTACTTTATAAAATTACATTTTTGGTATGTATAATGTATGTTGTCGAGGAACCTATAATTTGATAAATTTCAATTTCTTTTGTGTCCAGGAGCCCTTGTTTTGAAGATAACTAATTCGGGAATGCTAAATTTTTTGTGTCCAAGAACCTTTTAAATGTTGATAATTTTTTATATATTTCAGGAAGAACTATTGTTATTGGATAAATCCGTAAGTGCGGACACAAACCGATCTCCCTAGATCCACCTGGATCTAGAACAAAACAAGACAGAATGATACTCTTTCCCTAGATTTAAACTATTGAATATACTAAGAGGCACGATTAAAGGACATACCTTATAATCGCTTCCTTTGGTCTTTGTTGCTCCTACTTCGCTCCAGTGCTCTCATACAGTCAAGATCAAAACAATACAAACCAATCGAAGTGAAGAAAACATAATCTATTCAACAGTCAATCTATGTATATGATCAAGGAGTTATACAATAAAGTGGAACTAACTTTATGGGAAAGGGACACATTACTGTATTATATTGATGGAAAGTAAAGATTACAACCTGAGCCTTGATGTTGCAAACTTCCTTTCAATGGCTCTTAGCTCTGACACACACACTTGCTCACCTGCATGAAGAAGATTAACCACCTTTGATAAACTTGCTGGAGTTCTCTAGCTGTTGTAGCTTCATTCCTTCACACAGTCTTTCACTAATTCTCTAATAAACCTCTTGCTTGTTTAGCTCTAACATTTTCCATGAGAATACCCTCAATATATAGGAGAGAATGAATTAGTTACTTGGATAAGAATGATCCCAAAATATCAGGAAATCCAGTACTTAGATAATCATTTGAATGCCATCTCATCCTTCTAGAAGATTCCCTTCTAGAAGCTTCGAGAATTCATCTTTTTCCCTTCTTTAGAAAGTGTTCGCACCCTAGTAGTTACACACAGTGCGAACTTCTCGCACCCTAGCTTAAGGTAGCCTACGAGAATCATGCATTCTCGCAAGCAAATGTATTAGCAGCCTGCGAACCTTCCTCAAAAATGTGATTTCTGGAAAGAGATGAAGGTAACTTTTCTCAGGAGAAAGTTCTAATGAAGAGCCTGAGTACACCATCATCAATACATCATCATGATGACCAAAATCATGGGTAACAACTATTTTGGGAATACTATGTTCTGCATGCAAACCACATGTATTTCAACTTGCTAGCCATGTGTCTGTACTCGGTCGCATTTACTCCCATCCCACCCTGCCAGGGACTACGTTGCCATGCAACACTTGTTAATACCTATTCTCCTTGTTTATGAGGGGCATAAATTTGATAAAACATCATATTAATTCATGCTATCTCTTTAATCTTGAAATAGGTAATAAGTATATCCCCAAATCTAGTCATATTAATTCATGCTATCTCTTTAATCTTGGAAGAGGTAATAAGTATATCCCCAAATCTCTAGTACAGTTTACAAGTTGGTGGTGTAAATGCAGTAGTAACTCTTTCTTCACAGAGTTACCCACCACCCTTTTGGAGTCTGGACCCACCCACGGCCGTAACCATTATTGAATTTGAAACCCTTGCAACTCTGTTTTGTTTTCACCACGTCTCTAGAATCTAGATAATTCGTGACAAGGGCCAGGGAAGCCACCTTTGTTCCCTCTGTTTTGGTTTTATTGCCCCTCTGGAGTCTGGATAACAAAGAAACCACCTTTGTTGTTTCCATTAATCCCAACGTCAATAGAAGTGGGTAGAACAACGAGCCCAACTGTCACTGGATTGATACATGCGGATTGAGATATATGTCATTTTGTCTAAAGGGATTAGGAGGACAACGGGTAAGGCCCTCTAAGCTCTTTCCTTTGCAAATGCTTTGTTTATGAATTGCATAATGTCAGTGTGTTTGTCTTTGTGATGAATGAGTCTTTTGCTATGCATTTCCATTGTTGGCTCTTTGTTTTGTCCCAGAAATGTTTTTTGTCCACCAAAATTGGATAATTACTATAGCTTCCTCTCTAAAACCTGTTGCTCCACCATTTTCGAACCATAATTTGTTCTGCTTCAAGAATTCGATATCTTAGCACTACCATTGCTTATGTTTTAGTCTCCTCATCACCATTTTCCTCTACACGCTTCTATTCCTAGTCTGTAATTGTTACAACCAGGATTTTCCTCGATACTCGTTTTCCATGTGCTGTAACATAAATACTAATTCTATTAATATTGTTAATAATATTATTATGTTGTGATTTCATTTTCTGTATGGAAACGATGAACCTATTTACCCATAATACCCACTTGCCAAATAGTGTAATATCCACATTTTTGGGAGCATAAAGAAATTGTTTTTGGCCAGCATAAAGAAATAATTTTGTACCATCTCCAGTGGGCTAGAAATTAGAACTTAGTGGGAAATTTCAGAAATATCTTCTTGTAAGTTATAAATTATGGATCCATCCAACATGGAAGGCATGCGTCCATCCAGCTCAAATATTGTGGTTCTTCTCTAAGGTGGTGACATGACGTACATAGGGAAATCTACCAACGTCGCTAGCATTATTGCCAAATCTCTGCAATTGACTTCAACCCTCCGTCCCGTCCATGGAACCATATCTTATTAATTCTGGGCATGAAAGAACAAAACCAACAATTCATTCTATTTAATTGGAACCGTTTCTTATTATAATTGGTAGGATTTAATTGATGACAACTTTAGAACCTCTTATCATCGTAAGTGCTTGAATAAATTTATTTTGGAGTATCAACAATCCACTATTCATTCAACCTAAGAAAGCTCTAGAACCTCCTATCATAATTAGTGGGGTTTTAAAAGCACAAACAAGCACTACCTTTTCTACAATTCCCACTTCCATTTATATAAATAATAAGCTTTGTGTTTTTTTAGCAACTTCATATTGACACATTCTTTAAATGAGCTGAATAGAAAATGTATAAGAATCATCATGGCCTAGCCTATTATTTTAGGTTTAGGTTTTAGGAATAGATATCATACTCTTATCCTAAAAAATGTTCTCTAGTTGTCATCTAACAAATTAAGCAAATACTGTTTATAACTCATGTGAAAGAAATTAGTTTTTTAATTTTAATATTCTAACTTATTGGTTGGCTTTTCTCTGCATATGTATTTTTTAGTAGTTATGTAAGAAAGAGTTAGCAATGGTCTAATACACTAAAAAACAGTTTTTTAATTTTAATAAATTCTAACTTTTTGGTTCTCTTTCCTCTACATATTTATTTTTTTCTTAGTTATCTAAGAAAGATTTAGAAATGGTCTAACTAAAGACTAAAAAAGTTAAAACAAAAATTAGTCATAAAATTGTTAAAAATGGTCTAACTCAACACTAAAAAAGTTAAAACAAAAATTACTTGGGAATCCTAAAATTGTTATTATGTAGTGCTAGAAACACATAACCAAATAATAATAATATAATGATAGAATGAATATATATTTTTATAATTGATAGTTGTTATTTATACAACTATTATAACTTAATAATAACATATATGGTAGTTAAACAGATAATTTTTATGAATATTTTAAATATTATAAAAATAAAATTATTATCTTTTAATAAAAAATATTTAGTTTAAAATAAAATAAAGTGTGATAATATAATACTAGCAACAACCACTTTATAAAAATGGTCGATATACATCATTTTTCACCTTTTCAAATTAATAGTGTCGATCGGCCTATATTAACCACTTTTATAAAATGGTTGTTACTAGTTAACAACCAACATGCCTTAGAAATGACCATTAATATATTAATACATTTAATTAATATAATAATTTAATATTGCATTAATTGAATATATAAATATTAATTTAATATATAATAAAAATGTATAAATTAAAATAATAATTAATGATTAAATGTATTAAAATATTGATAACATATTAATAGATTAAAACATGAATAATATAATGTATTAATATATTTACATTACATTAATGTATAATGTATTACATTAAAGTATTAATGTATAATACATTAATATATTATAAATTAATATTATATATTAATACATTAATTTATAATACATTTATGTGGAATGTAATATTAATATAATATATAATAAAAATTTATAAATTAAAGTATTATTTTACATTAATGTGTAATGTAACATATTAAATGATTTATAGATTAATAATGTAATGTAGTAATTAATGTATTAATAAAGTAATAATATAATAATAAATTAATACATGAAATATATCAATAAATACATTAAAAAATAAATTATTAAACTATTAGTACATTGATCAAGTATTAATACACTAATAAAATAATGCATTATTACATTAATGCATAATGTAACATAATCATTGTAACATATTAGTAGATTGAAACATTGATAATGTAATGTATTAATGTATTTAGTAATACATTACATTAATGTGTAATTTATTACATTAAAATATTAATGTACAATACATTAATATATTAAAGTATAATACATTAATATATTATAAATTAATATTATATATTAATACATTAATTTATAATACATTTATGTGGAATGTAATATTAATATAATATATAATAAACATTTATAAATTGAAGTATTAATTTACATTAGTGTGTAATGTAACATATTAAATGATTTATAGATTAATAATGTAATGCATTAATTAATTAATTCATTCATATTAAATGATTTGTAGATTAATAATGTAATGCATTAATTAATTAATTAATGTATTGATAAGGTAATAATATAGTAATTAATTAATACATTAAATATATCAATAAATACATTAAATGTATTAAAAAATAAATTACTAAATTATTAATACATTGGTCAAGTATTAATACACTAATAAAATAATGCATTATTACATTAATGCATAATGTAACATAATAAACTATTAATATATTAACAATACATTATTACATTGTTGTAATATATAAATTAAAGTATTAATGTATTCTGTATAATGTAACACATTAAATATTAATACATTAATAATGTAATGTATGAATTGATTAATACATTAATACATTTTTAAACAATACATTGTTAAAGTATTAATATAATAATAAATTAATATATTAATAAAACATTATTAAAGTATTAATATATTTAATTAAAATGATTGTGGTTGATTATGATGAACCATCATCATAGTTTCTTATGGTCATGACTATGAATGACATTGATGTATATTGTAATGTATTGATTTAATTAATTAATAAATTAATACATTTTTAATAAATACATTACTAAAGTAGTATTATATTATTATACTAATATAATGTATAAATTAAAGTAATAATTTACATAAATGTATAATATAAAGTACTAATTAATTAATGCATTAATAATGTAATGTATTAATTAAGTAATACATTTATACAATATTAATTACTACATTGTTAAAGTAATAATAAAAATAATATTTCATACCTTTAATACATTAAATCAATTAATAAAAACATTAGTAAAGTATTAATATATTAATGTATAATATAACATATTTAATTATTAATAAATACATTCTTAAAGTATTAATTCCTTAATAAATACATTACTAAAGTAGTAAAATATTAATAATATATTATTTATGTATTAATACAATAATGCCTTAATTGAAAATGAAAATAATTATGGTTGACCATGACCATGGTTTACTTTGGTAGACCTTGGTTGACTTTGGGAAGGAAAGGTTGGCTATGGTTGACCATGGTTGTCCTTCATCATGGTTGAGTGAGGTTGACCATGACCATGGTTGACTATGGTTGATTAGAGTTTATTATGGTTGAACATGCCCATGGTTAGCCTTCATTGACCATGTGGATCTCATTATGGTGGGCCATGTTGATTATGTTCACCCAACATCAACTTTTGTTCATCACATTGTGAAATCAGTTTTTGTTCATCACATGTCGACATAAGGTTTTGTTCATCACATTGTGACATCAATTTTTGTTCGTCACTGGATATCGTAAGGTTATGGTCATCATATTACGATGAAGGTTTATGTTTCTCACAATATGGCATTGGAATAGGTTTTCCATAGTTCGATAGTGGGTTATGTTGGTCACATTGTAACATCGACACATTGGGTTGTGTACATCAAACCGTGACAATAGGTTTTGTTTGTCCCATTGTGACGTTTGGAAATGTCTATCACATTGCATTTGTCCCATTACAACGCCAATTTATGTTCATCCGATTGCGATCTTTGTAATTGTTCGTCACATTGTGACGTGCGTATATGTTTGTCACAATGTGACGTCCATATATGTCTGTTGCATTGCAATGTTACTATGTTTGGTAGATTGTATTGTTACTATGTTCTAAACATTACAATGTTTGTCACATTGGGGTGTATATATATGTTTGTCACATTGTGATGTTACTATGCATGGTAGATGGAAACATTACTATGTTTGATACATTACAATGTTTGGAAATGTTTGTCACATTGCGACGTCCATATATGTTCATCAAATCACGACAATATGATGTTTGGTAGATTGTAAGTTTACTATGTTTGACACATTCCGATGTTTGGAAGTGTTTGTCACATTGCGATGTCATGATATGTGCATCACCTTTCAACGTGAGGAAATGTTTTTCATATTGTGATGATAGGGTGATGTGGGACACATTGCGACATGTATTTATGATTGACACATTGCGACATGTATTTATGATTGAAACATTGTGACATATATTTATGGGGCACATTGCAACTCTACTATCCACATTGCGACGACATGCCTATTTTCATCAGATTGCGACATTACTATGTTTCATAGATTGCAATGTTACTATGTTCATAGCATTGCTACGTTACTATGTTCATCATATTGCAACACTATATTTTCATCACAATGTAATGTTATGTGTTCATCACACTGCAACACAGTGGGTTGTGTACATCAAACTGCAACAATAGGTTTTGTTTGTCCCATTGTGACGTATGTAAATGTCTATCACATTGCATTTGTCCCATTACAAGGCCAATTTATGTTCATCTAATTGCGATGTTCGTAATTGTTCGTCACATTGTGACGTTCATATATGTTCGTCAAAATGTGACGTCCATATATGTCTGTTGCATTGTGATGTTACTATGTTTGGTAGATTGTATTGTTACTATGTTCGACACATTACGATGTTTGGAAATGTTTGTCACATTGGGGTCTCAGTATATGTTCATCACATTGTGATGTTACTATGCATGGTAGATGGAAACATTACTATGTTCGATACATTACAACATTTGGAAATGTTTGTCACATTGCGACGTCCATATATGTTCATCACATCGCAACAATACGATGTTTGGTAGATTGCAAGTTCACTATGTTCGACACACTGCGATGTTTGGAAGTGTTTGTCACATTGCGATGTTAGGATATGTGCGTCACCTTGCAACGTGAGGAAATGTTTGTCATATTGCGATGACATATTTACTATGTTCATACGATTGCGATGTTCATAATTGTTAGTCACATTGTGACATATATTTATGTTTGACACATTGCGACGACATGCCTATTTTCATCAGATCGCGACGTTACTATGTTTCGTAGATTGCAATGTTACTTTGTTCATAACATTGCGATGTTACTATGTTCGTCATATTGCAACACTATATTTTCATCACATTTCAATGTTTTTTTTTTTTTAAATAAAAAAGGTAGTGCCTATTATATTATCAAAAAGTAGAGTACAGTGTTCCTTGTTTCAGCTAGCTGTCCTGCCTGAGCAGGAAACCAGGACAGCTGGGCTAGTCCATAACAAAACATGTGGGTGCCCTGCCCGAGGGAAACCAGGGCTATTAGGCTAGAGATTTTTAAAACATATTCCATAGCTAAACATAAAAGTAACTAAACTTTCTAACTAGACTAGACAGCAGAAATAATTCTAACGAGGTGCTTCGTTCTTCCTCTGGCGCCAGCCTGCCGGGAGCGAGTATGACCTTGCGCACATCGGGCACTGACGCTTGGGAGAGCCTCTGGAGTAAGCTGCTAAGATCATGTCCAGTCGCTAGTCCAACCTGGCGAGGCGAAATGCGTGGTCTTCCATCAGGTGCCTGAGCTCAAAGATGAGTGGTAGGTACCGAGAATCGGAGGTTGGAGGATGGTTCGCTTCTCCACAAGCGTTGGGTTGTCCTGTGCTAGATTCCCCTGGTGCGCTAGAAGCTAATCCCGTAGTCTTTGCTATCCCTGGAATGTCGGTCGGAGGGTCTTCCTCTTCCACAATGCAAGTTGGGAAGAGGTCCTCCTCGGTGGCCTCGTTGAGGTCCCACTGGACTTTTCCATGCAGGGGCTTTGCTGCTTCCGTGCTGACGAGCGAGGGGAGGTGTAGCTACGCTTCCTCCCAGCTAATTTCTTCAACAATCGCCATCGGTGGCATCCTGGGTTTGTGTTTACATCAGGTGGAAGCCATTGCCAATTCTCTTTCAATTTTTTGGATGCCTTTATGCCTTGACTCGGCTCGGTACCATGCTGCCCCTCTGCAGGATTTCCCACGGAGTCTGGGCATGGTTCGAACTGCTACGTGCTCGCCTATGCCACTGCCTTTGTGCGACGGAGGTCGGAATTTGAAATTGAACCGAATGAATATTGCAGGGGTCCAATTCCCTTTACCTCTGTCTATCCTCGCGATTGCAAACCACTCGATCGTGCCTGCCATTAAGACCGGGCTGTTACTGCTCTAGCTCTAGGTACAGATCCCTCACGCAAGAGGGCTCATCGACGGGAGGTTCCTGGTGTAGTCCATGTGCATTTTAATGTTCGAGGGGTGGTTTGTCGGTCGATTCCATAAATGGGCGTCCTGGCGATCGTCCAGGTGTTTGCGGATCGACGCGTGTCACCCCATCCGGGGGTAGGAGGTCCCTGTGGGCTAGGGCCTGACACTTCGTTAGGATGTCTGAGCTCTCTGGGCCATGGTCCATCCAGCTTGAGTGATCGTCTTCCCTTTCAACTGCTTCGTTTTCTAGGTAGTCTGCGATCCTATTTGCTGTTCTCTTCACATGAGAGGGTACTATGTTGAGCGTGGATGTGAGGAGGCTCATGAAGTGCTCTAGAAGTCCTGAGAGATGCCAGCTTGGCAAGATCTTGGAGGGTGGACTTCCATTCAGGATTTTGGTGATTACATGGATTATGATCTGCGAGTCTCCTTCTAGGACTATGTTGCGATAACCTTTGCCTATAGTAGCTTGCAGTCCATTCAGCAGGCCTGTTAACTCTGCCACATTATTTTTTGTTTCCCC
Source organism: Picea sitchensis (assembly GCA_010110895.2). NCBI lineage: Eukaryota > Viridiplantae > Streptophyta > Pinopsida > Pinales > Pinaceae > Picea > Picea sitchensis. The sequence goes on along the minus strand of SNQJ01S0000808.1, from coordinate 657,028 downwards.
AAGGAAGCCTGTTAAGAGTCCTAGGATTCGCCCTTCTGAGTCTCTGATCACTGCTCCCCATCCTGCTGGTCCCGGGTTGCCTTTGGCTGCTCCATCAAAGTTGATTTTGATGAAAGGGGCCCGAGGGGGGGACCAAGTGACTGGACTATCTTGGGTGGGCTTGTTGGTCCGCGTGACTGGGTGATTGGCGGGGAGGGGCTGCCAATGTTGGAGGATGCGCTGCTCTTCGAGGGTGCTTTTGAGGTCCGCCTCTTCCCAGGGTCTGCATCAGATGGTTTCTTTGATTAGCGAACTAGTAGTCTCCCAGGTGCTCTTGGGCGAGGAGGCATTTGAGTGGAAGATTCTTCTATTTCTCTCCTTCCAGAGCTGCCAGAGGATAAATCCTAGTATGAGGCACCAAATGTGGTTTAGAAGCTTACTTTTGAAGGATATTTTGTCCCAGTGCTCTATCGTTTCATTGATGCTGTGGCGTTGTTGCCTCGTCTTGCGCATGATTTGCGCACTTTGATCCCATGCCTTTTGACTGTAGGGACAGCCATTGAAGAGGTGCTCTATGGTTTCTTTATGTTGCTGGCATAGCACACAAAGGGAGGGTCCAACGAAGCCTCGTTTCCTGAGATTGTCCCAAGTTAGGGCTCTATTGTGCACTACTAGCTAGAGAAAGGTGGATACCTTGGGCCAGAGGGCGGAGTCCCAAATTTTATTCCAGATGGGCTGCTTATCTTCACCTTGGTAATGGCTGTAGATGGTGTAGGATTCCTTTATTGTAAAGGTCCCGGCTGTGGAATATCCCCATCGCAGGATGTCTGGTCCATTTCTAATTTGAATTTTCCTTTGTTTGGCTAGAGTAGGCCAGCTTCCCAGGCTAAGATTTTCAGGGACTCCCAGGTCTTGTTGTGAAATATTCCATTGACGCCAATGTGGGGGCTGCTCGTGAGGATTCCAAAGAGCCTTGACTGTTAGTGCGGCATGCGTGTCAGTGGCTTCCTTTAAGGTGCCCAGGTCTTCAATACCATGCAGTGGTTTGAATTGCTGCCAGGAGTCGTGCCAAAACAAGGCGCTCTCTCCATCTCTGACCTCCCAGAAGGCGTGGTCCTGAACCAGGGTGCGGTTTTGCCAGGCAGTGTTCCAGATGTTGGACCCTTGAATTTTGATGTTGTGTCTGATGAGTTGATTGACCGACGTTGAAGGGGAATATTTGTATCTCCAAATTCGTGCCCATGCCGTTGTAGGAGCTTTCAGCCAACGCCACCAAATTTTGGCTCCCATGACTTGGTTGAGTTTTCTTGGGTCCCATAATCCTAGTCCCCCTTGACTTTTTGGTTTGCATGTTTTTTCCCAGCTCACTAGGGCCCACTTTTTGTTTGGCTGGTGACAGTGCCAGAGGAAGTTGCGCTGCAAATTTCTTATGGATTTTATGACATGTTTTGGAGCTGCTAGGACCGTGAAAAGATAGGTGGGGAGGGCCTGCAGAACCGACTTTAGAAGGACGAGATGGGAGGATATATTGAGGGGCCTAAAAGTCCAATTGCTTAGACGGTTGGCAATGGAAAGGAGAAGGCTGTCCCAGAAGATGGATCTTGCAGCAGCACCCGTGAGGGGAATGCCTAGGTAGTTGGATAGAAGGGAGCTCCTTGGTATGCCTAGGAGTCTTGAGACATGGGCTTGAACAGGGGCAGGGGTGTTAAAGAAATAGAGTTTGGACTTATCAAGGTTAAGTGACATGCCGGAAGCTTCCATGAAGTCAGAGAGGATAGAGTTGAGGGTACAGGCTTCCCGTGCCGAGGGGGAGTTGAACAGAAGCGTGTCGTCTACGAACTGGCTGTGGGAGAGGGCTGGTTGAAGATTGTGGAGAGGTAGTCCTTTCAGAGAGTCGTCTGAGAGTGTCGCTGTGATAGATCTGCCCAAACCCTCCGCCATGAGAACGAACATGAAGGGTGAGAGGGGATCCCCCTGGCGAATGCCCCGGGAAGGAGAGAAGGGTCTAGAAGGAATGCCATTGACCAAGATAGAAAAGAAGGTGGAGGAGACAAGATTGAGGATCCACTTGACCCAGCCCTGATCAAAGCCGAAGGAATCAAGGATGGCTTTGAGATATTGCCAACTGGCTCTGTCGAAAGCTTTGGAGAGGTCCAGTTTTATTAACATACCTGGGGTTCTGGAGGTTTTGAGAGAGTGAATGACTTCATGCGCTAGAATGACGCTGTCCATGATTTGTCATCCTTCCACGTAGCCGGCCTGTTCTTTGGAGATAACGTGCGTCAGGATGGGTTTTAGTCTGTTGGCAATGACCTTCGTGATGATCTTATAGATGACGTTGCAAAGGGCTATGGGTCTGAAGTGCTTGGGGTTGGTGACTCACTCTTCTTTGGGAATGAGGGTGAGGAAGGTTGCATTGAGAGCGGGCATAACCACTCCCGAGGCTCTCGATTCCTCCACCACTTCCCAGACATCTTTTTTTATCAAGTCCCAGTAGTGATGAAAGAAATCTGTTGTAAACCCATCCGGTCATGGGGCCTTGCCTGGGGGCATGTATTTTACTGCCCGATCCACTTCCTCCTGAGTGATAGGCCTGGTGAGGGCGGCATTCTGCTTCGCTGTCACTAGGGTCGGAATGTGCCTTGTGACTCGTTGGATGGCAGTTGTTCTGTCCCCCTGGTTTTCTGTTAGAAGGTCTTGATAGAAGTTAATTAGATTTGTTTCTATCTCATAGTGATCTCTGATTGTGACGCCCTCCTCGTTTACTAAGTGGGTGATCCTATTGACATGTCGTCGATGCATCACTGTCCTGTGAAAGAACTTGGTGTTCCGCTCCCCCTCCTTGAGCCACTGAACTCGAGATTTATGTTTCCATAGAACCTCCTCTTGTTTTCTTCGTTCTTCTAGTTGCGCTTGGAGTATTGCTTCCTGTTTCATTAGGTCATCAGTTCTGGTCCCAGCGATGAAGGTTCTCTGAATCGTCTCTAGCTGGCGTTCTATGTCTTGAATGTTGTGGAAGATGTTTCCGAAGTTGTTCTTATTCCATTGCTTCAGCAACTGCTTGAAATTCTTGAGTCTTTGCTGAAATCTGTACATGCTTGAACCATGGTCTATTTCAGCTTGCGCCCACCAGTCCTTGGCTAGGTGTTGGAAGTCCGGGTGAAGGAGCCAAAAATTTTCAAATTGGAAGGGTTTGAAGCTAGGTGTGGGTTATGTATTCATGCTGAGGGCCAGCGGCCAATGATCTGAGCCAGCTCTCGGTAGTATGAGGCTTTCTAAATGGGATCCTGACTAAATTAATGCCTCTGAGACTAGGAAACGGTCCAATCGGCAGGCTATGTGCTGGGCGCCTAATCTACAATTCGACCAGGTGAAGGTGCCATTGTTGCTCTCTATGTCTACTAAATTGAGATGATCGATGAGAGTTTTGAACTTACCACTGTCTTGTTCCAGCCTTTTGGTGCCTCCTGTTTTTTCTTCTAGCGAAAGGATCATGTTGAAGTCCCCTCCCAAAACCCAATTGCGCGTGGTTACCAAGGTTTTGATGAGTTCCAGTCGCTGCATGAGTTTGTCTTTTTCTTGCTGGCTGTGAGGGCCATATACATTCGTGATGTTCCCCTCCTGATTCGAGCCAATGATCTTGAAGTGAGCCGTTATCGTGCCCACTATTGAAAAAGGATTGTGGATGCTAACACTTGTAGGGTTCCAGAGGATAGCCAGGCCTCCTGAGGCTCCTACAAAATCTGTTGATATGAAGTTGCAGTCTCGCCAGATTCGTTAAAATATGGTTTCAGCTTCTGCCCCTGCGCATTTGGTCTCCTGTAGCAGGAGCATATCTGGATTCTCGGATTTTATACATTCTCGGAGGGTCCGTTGCTTTGAACTTCCATTGAGTCCTCTTATGTTCCAAGTGAGGATTTTCATCATTGGGTTGGTGTCGGGGTTTGGTGATAAACCTCCAAGATCTTTTGGATCTGTCCTGAATTTATCATGAGGTTGTCGGCTTCCCTAATCAGTTGCTGCACCGTTTTGCGACCTCTTCTCTTGTTTTCTCGAGGGATCTTCTTCGAGCCAGAGTGGGAGTCTGTGGCTATGCCTAGTCGTGCTGTGGATCCTGCGGAGGAATTGATGAAAACTTTGTGCACCTTACGCAATTGTTCTTCGGGAAGGGTTTGCAAGTCTTTGCGATTCAGGGCCTCTTCTAGCTTTTCAAGATCGATGCCCTCCAGGTCTCTTTCGTCCAGCTGCATTGGGGTGTCTCCATCTCCTTCTCCCTAGTCCTCCATGTGTGCTTCCTTCCCTTGGG
>SNQJ01S0000808.1:627241-645429 GCA_010110895.2 Picea sitchensis | reverse complement strand
CACCACAAGCTCAATTGGAATTATAGCATTGAGAAAAGGATTATTGGGGGATGGAAAGCTTATTACGGGCTTGAAAACAATTGTAAATCAGCTGATCTTTGGAGTTGGGATAAGAATAAACTCCTCTTTGAGACTCTTGTTACACCTGTTATTCTTTATGGATGTGAAGATTGGGGCTGTAGTATCTCTCGTGAATCGTGGAGAAAGATAGAGAAAATACAAAATAATTTTATAACCTATAATCTCAAAATTAAAGGAAATATTCCCTATCCCATCCTCCTCATAGAAACAAGCCTCTCCCCAATTGAGAGCATGGCTATGACTAGATACCTAATGTATAAGAACAAGTTAAACAACATGGAAGACAAGAGGCTACCTAAAATTGCTTCAAAATCAAGTCATAACCACCATCGACTCAAGCAAGGATGGCATAAAGACACCCGGTCTTGGCTAAACTATTGGGGAATCATGGACAAAACCATTTTGCAGAATAAAGATACTATTAAAAAAAATGTCAGATCAAAATTTAAGGAAAAAATGTGGTGTGATAAAGAGTTAGAGGAAAAAAGAAAATTAAGGTATTATAAAGATGTAATCAACCCTAATCTAGAAGATCAAAATTATCTATTTGTTCTGCCAAGTGTAAAGAAAAAAATAAGCATTGCTAAGATAAGAACAAATTCTCACGAGCTCCATAGTGAAACTGGGCGTTGGTCAATTCCTAAAACGTCATGGGATGAAAGAGTGTGTCACTTTTGTCACACTAAGAAGGTTGAAGATGAAAATCACTTTCTCTTAGATTGTCCAGCCTGTACCCATATTAGATCTCAATTTCAAAATATTGATCACACTACCAACCTTCCTAACCTCTTAACTCAACAAAAGTATGGTGATCTTGGAAAGTTTCTCTTAATGCTTTTTGAGCACACAAACAAAATTTTAAAGAATCACAAGTAATCACTTATCCTCTTAAGGTCTGATAGAGCAATGAGATCTTAGTGGACGTTAACCATCATCATCATCATCATCATCATCAATATTGTCTTTTTCTTAATATTATATGTTAACATTTTTTTTAATCAAAAAATAAATAGAATGTTTTTTTATTGATATAATAAATGTAATAAAATATTAATAATTAATATTGATATTAATTTGTTTTTATAATATAATAACATATTAGGTCTTAGTGGAAGTTAATCATCATCATCATTAATAATAATTATAATGTAATGTAATATAATGTAATGTTATTTTATATGAAATAATTATATAATTTTTTTTTTTTTTTATATAAATGTTAATATATTATTATTATTATTATATAAAAAATGTTGGGTGATGTAAATATTGTACTGTTATTAAAAATTTAATTTAAAATATAAAAATTAATGTAATCAAATAATTAATATTAATATTGTATTTTTTAATATAATAAATGTAATAAAATAATTATATAAAAATGTTTATTTGTTATAAATACTAATAATTAATATTATATTGTTTTTCTTAATATAACTTAATAATATATTAATAGTTAATCTATGTGTTATACTTTAGTAGATATGATATGTAATCAAATAACTAATAAAACTATAATCTTAATAAATTCTAAAATATTAAAATAACCTTAATAAACACCATTAAACCTTAAAAAATTAAAATAATATTAATAAACCCTAAATTAGGGTAAATATGTTTTTTTTGGTGCACAATGTAAATACTAAACATACAGAATACACGACACGACATACATTTTGAACACATTGCAAATACTATAAACTTAAACAGAATGTTAGAGTGTCATTGGGTTCTGAGTCTAAATGTTCTTTGTGATTAATATATTACCGCATTGAATATATTGTCGATAACTGAGTTTCAAGTCTATATTTAAGCATACAATGTAAATACTGTGGACATTAATATATTTACGCATACAATATAAATATTAAGCACAATGTAAATACCATGCATAAATACTACGCATACAATGTAATTACTACTCGATTATGTAATAAACACATTGAACCCTTTCACACTTGTTTGTGTAAATACTACGCACACTATAAATACTATGCACAAATATTAAGCATACAATGTAATTATTACGCGATTTTGTAATAAAAACATTGAATCATTTAGCACTTGTTTTTACAAATAAAGACTCGTGTAGCACAATGTAAATACTATGCATACAATGTAATTACTACGCGATTCTGTAATGAACACATTGAATCATTTCGCACTTGTTTTCAGAAATAAACACTGGTGTAAATACTACGCACAATGTAAATATTATGCACAAATATTAAGCATACAATGTAATTACTACGCGATTTTGTAATGAACACATTGAAACATTTAACACTTGTTTTCACAAATAAAGACTGGAAACTTTAAATTCTCATCATCTTCATTCTCGGTATGTGTAAAAAGCTCAAAACATATGAACGAGCTGAAATTATTTTGCATGCAGCTCCCATGGGCCATAAGGAACTCGTGAAACAAGTAAGAAATTTAAAAAAAAGGAGGTTTTCAATTACCAAAAGCTCTGTGAAGCAATCCAGTCGTGCATCCAAGGAGAAGAACTATTGAAGAAGGCAATGCGTGGAGATATGGACTTAATCTGGGAAGCTATTGACTATTTTAAGCATTCTATTCGTTTACAGACTTTAATACCTCAAAACTATCTTACATAGTTTCATATCCTCATAAACAATCTACAGACTTTCATACCTGGAAACTAAGGAGAATACAAATAGAATAAAGTGCTTTGCAGGTTTACAATGCTCCTATTCTTTGAAGACTTTGGGATATTGTGATTCCATATTGTGAATCCCATAATTAAACAATACAATCAGAATATCATAATTAAACAATACAATCAGAATATCCAAACATTTATGTAATGGGAAGTCCGAAGTGGCGATTTTGTTATTTAATCCAAGCATTTGAACAAAGGAGTTACAACGTAAGTTAAAAGGCTCAGGCCGTATCATAAAATAGCAATGCAGTGAAAATGTGAAGCCGGTCTTTGAATTGTAGGAAGAGCAGGGTTTCACGCCTAGTTGAAACGCCACCGCCGTGCTAGTATAAAAGACGCCCAGCTTAACCACGACTGCCTCCACCGCCGTGCTAGTTGAAACGCATGCTAGACGTGGCATTAAAGTTTGATATAATTACACACAGCAGCATCATCACTGTAAAATGTAAAAAAGTAATGTAAGTGTAAATGTTAAAATTAAAGTAGTATTTTTTGGATTTGTTAAATTATGGTTAGTTGCAATTGATAAGTTGACTTAATAAATTTTTAATTATGTTTTTGTAAAAGTGAAAAAAGTAAATATGATAAACAGATGAATTGATAAATGCAAGAGAGAGTTAATTAGACAAATCTCATTCATCCATTTGAATGTAAAAGGAAGAATATGCTAACATTTTGAATTCCTCACCATTAGATTAAATTTGTAATTAAAAGGATAATTAATTGAGCTATTCCAAGGAGATGCCTATCAACTTAATTATAATAAATAAGTTTTTATTTGTTTGATAAATGAAATTTTTAAATGGTTTTTTTTTATATATATTTTTTTGTTTATTTATTTTGTTTCATTTTTTTTTTTTGTTTATCTATTCAATGTATTTAAACATGGAAAATGATAAAATTAATGAAGTATAAATAATCTAATAAGAAATGGAATAAATATATGTCAAATTGATTTTTAGTTATCACTTAGAAAGGTGATGTGTCAACTTTAAGCCATTTTGTTACGTTAATTTGAAGGTTAAAAATTCCAATATAATTTTAATTATTAAAATTTGATTTTTTATTTAAAACTTTCAATAATGAAAGGTTAATTTCTTCTAAAAACTTCATGGTTAGAAAACAGAAATTTAGATATTAATTATTTTGGGGAAATAAAGATATCCAAAACGTCTAAAAAAAATTTGTTTGAAGGATAAATTGAAATCCAAATTCCAACACTGACTCCACCCTCTTTACCAGCTGTGTACGTTTTTTAAAATAATGGTGAATGACTTTAAAAATAATGCGTGTCCCCAATAGTTTGTTCCTTTCTCTTCTTCACCTGGTTATTTCGAAAACAATAAGGGAAAGCCGAAACCTTACAGAAGCAACTGAAAAGAAACCGCTGGTGTGCTCTATCCCAGCCAGCGTGAGCGAAATTTACCTCTATGTTGCGTGCGTTTTGGGGAGGTCGGATATCTAGATAGAAATCTAGCGAAGAAACAAAAATCGGGCGCTTTGGTCGTGGCTCACCAAACATGAAGCCAGCTCTTTGATATATTTACTGTAGAATATGTTAACCTGGTATTGCAAATATTCTGAGTGTTTTGATTATTCTGGTAAATTCGATACTTTGTTGGTTTGAAATATTTTTAAATAGAATTAGGTTTCTTTCCATTTTTTAATTTTTTTTTAAATAAAATTTGGTTTTAAACTATAAAACATGATTCTCGTGTCCTTCACATATGGCACATTCTTTGACGAAGAGGGGGAGGAAGAAGAGGATGGAGAGGAGAGCATTGGTGAGGAAATTGATATTGATGATTATGTCATCTAGGATTAGTATTATTAAGTCTTGACAACTACGGTGTTTGTTATAGTATCTACCTTATGTTTATTTTGTATCTATACATTGTAATGTATTTTGATTTTGATCACTTAATTAGAATGTTGTAATTAATGATTATAATTTTTTGTGTAGTCATCTTATCATCATTGATGTTACAATGTTGAATGTATATAATAAATAATTACATGTTTAAAGTTTTGTATCATGTAAATCTTCTAATTTCTAACAAAATATGAATATTTATGTCTAAATTACATTTTTGTATGTGTAATTTTCAAATTATATATATTGTGGAGGTCAAAATTTCACTTGTTCTACACTAGTATCATCTATATCCCATGTCATTATGTCAAGTGATTTAGGTTTTAAATCTTTCTATTTGAATTAAGTTTTAAATCTTTACTATTAAGTTTTAAATACTTTAAATATTTTTAAGATTTAAATGTTTAAATCTTTTGTAATAAAATTAGGTTTTAAGTATTTTTAAATAGAATTAAGTTTTTACTCTTTCCAAATTGTTTTCTCATCAATAATCCATGCCGTCAATGTTAGAGAAGAGGAGATCAAAGCATTGTTGGATTCAACTTCTTAATTAAAGAAACTAGCTACACATATTCAACTTCTTCTTCTTGTAAATTATAAAAAAAAATCAATAAGCTGAAAAACATAAAATTCTTTCAATTAGATTTCGTATCATAATCTTCGGAATTCCCATAGTGATAGCATTTCCTAAGAATAGCTTTTGATATACAAGATGGGAAGGTCAGATTTTCTTTAGATATTCCCATTTCAAATTCCGGACAATATGTTAGTACATTCATATGATTGCAGTTTCCGCTGAATTAGTAGCCTTCAGTGAATCATGTGAAAGGCCAAGATTTTGTTGAAATGATAGTTTATTTTAGATAATCATGGTGAGAGTCAGTTTGATAGAGTCGTTATCACTCCAAAAAATGTTGGCTTTGTAAATGCACAGAATTTTTTTCATAAATGAAACAATGCACTTGGAAGACCAATACCTATCGGCGTTCACCCGCAGCGAGTTACGGGCTAAGCTAGTTTTATAAATATGTACTTAATTTATCTGTACTCGTCAGCTTTCGGTGGCTTTAAATTGTTTGTTTGTAACCCGGCTTGTTATATGACACCGTCTTCTTTCTCCTTATTCGATACTTTCTTGGTTGTAAAGGTCGCAAAGAATAGTTACTTTGTCATCAACCACCATCTGCTATTTTGACATGTCCAATTAATTGCAGAGTAGAGAAAAATTATTGCATTTGATAGTTACACATTTATACATGTTATATTGATGGGTGGCTCCGACAAGAGACTTAACCTCCTTAGCTCAGATTTGATTATGCAATTCTAAGCTATTTAACCTATCCTATTTAAGTTAGTTGTTGACGGATCAACCTAAAACATCCAACCTGATAGAGTCTTACATGAGAGGCCTATAATCTCTCAAAGGAGAAGTTCCAAATTCCAAACATCTTTGGTCATAGTAACGAAAATAGCCATATAATTAGTTCGCTGCGTTGTCCCTAAAATGTAATAATATCTTATTTAAATCTCGTAGATGTAGATAGGGGAGCAAGAAATAAAGTCTTCCTTGGTCTCAACTTCTAGAAAATATTTAATCAATAAATCTAGAGAATACTTAATCAATAAATTTTATCTTGCAAGTGATATTATCGTTAGTTATAATATCTAGTTAGTGGGATCAAGTTCTCATTTGAATCACGAGATTACTATTGTTGTAGGTATTTTAGTTGAAAAATATTTATATTTGAGATTTATTTTTGTAATGTCTTAGCATAGAAAACCAACTTTCAAGTTCATTAGATTTATTAGCGAGATTCAATTTGAACCCTTGTTTAAATGTCGAATTGAACTAATCGTGTCCCAATTTAAAGGCATGAGCTTAATTATTTAACAACTAGTAACACTTTATAAGGTGAGCATGAGCTTAATTATGTGCAGTGCAATAAACCACTTTAATGTACTGATAACACCAAACTCGCTTGCCTTATTTTCACCTGGGCTCCAGAATGGCTAATGAAGAGTCAGCAGCAGCAAAATGAATATCTGAAGGCATCCTAGACGAAGACCAATTACTGCTTGATGTTCGGTTAGGGTCAATAACTCTAGGACGTTTCACTTGGTCGGTTTTAGAATGGTTATCGGTAGAAGGTGTCCTAGAAGAAATTGTTGCTTCTAAGGTCCAATTACTGCTCGATGTTTTATCGGGGTCAGTAAACCCTAGGACGTTTAACTTGGTCAGGCGTGCCAACATTATTCAGATCCACGAAAGTAGGCCTTGTGGGTGAAGGAAGATTTTCTCACTCGCTCGTGAGCATCGACACCACCCAGGACATTGAAGGCCGCAACACTGGAGCTACTTGCGTGCACATAAGACCTATTTTAATCGCTCTAATCCCTTCTTCCCACGAATAACTGCCCTGCAATGTGGGGTCCATAATTTCTAAATCTTTCTCTGATTTAAACAATCTCCATGTCTGGTTGCACAATATCAACAATCATAAAACTTTAGTTAGCAAGGGTTCATAAATGTAATTGAGATCTAAGGAAATTTCCACTTGGAAGAAGAGATTCATAGAGATTCGACGAGAAACTCCATGTCTTGAGCCAATATATGATTCTTTCTTCCGCTGACGATCTCAAGTACAAGTACCCCAACGCTGAATACATCTGCTTTCTCTGTTAGTTTTCCGCGTAAGGCGGCCTGAGGCACCATGTAACCTCTGCACAATGTCATCATGTACTATGAAAACTCCATATCTTAACCCTTTTAAAATTATAAAATCCATTTTTAGATACATGAGTTGTAATTTATTAAATGAGATGGTTCAAGTAGTGAAGACCTCGTGGGTGCCTGGCCAAGTATTCCACAATATGTAGTTATGGGTAGACTATGTGTTTGGATTGTGTGTCATACATTGACGAATTCTCTTCAAGGGAAAAAGAATTGTGTCAAAGTATGGCTTCTCAATCTGAATAGGGCCACCACGCGGGGAAGAGGAGCCAAACTCTTGTGTGGGAGGATTATTTTGGGATTGTCATAGTTTCATGCTCAAGTTTGAAGGGAGACCATATGGTTGCACATGAATACTATAGCATTTGAGGATTACCCCTTGTACCAAGGGGTACCTTCCATTCCACCTTGCGGAGAGGCACAATTTGTTGCAACCATTTGTTGAGGTTGAGGGGGGAAATGATGAGTTAAAAAAACATGTTGATGGGGTGCCTTTTGTAGTGCCAAATATTGATGTATCTTATCCTTACTAGGACACTAATGAGTACAATGGTCCTATTCACAAATTATGCAGGGGAATGGACTCTTCTTATTCTCTTTTGTGGGCCCCATGGTTGTTTTGGGTTGGAGTGGTCCCTTTCTTAGTATTGGAGTTTTTATTCTTGTTCATCTTATTTTACCCTCCAGGTTGTTGAGGATTCTTCAGTTGCATGGATTGCACCAAATTCACCTCAGATATCTGAGTGGGGACTTGGGAAGTTTGAGCAATGGGAATAATAGTTGACATGTTTGAAGAAATGGTCATGTGATTCATCTGATCAGTGATTTGGCCCACAGAGGCATGGGATAATTAACTAACCATGCCAACTACATGGGGCCTTGGGTTCGATTTTCTAGGATATGTTGACAATTGAGGAGAATGTGGGATGATATCATTAAGAGTGCCTGACTATGAATAAATCATATTTAAGTGTTGGTTATGCAAGATGGATTTATCCTCAATAGTCGCCCCTACCATAGCAATGTGTTTAGCAATGGGTGGTAGGAGATATTTCGTGAACCACTCCATCAAGAGTTGGTCAAGAATTTGGGTCTTGATCATTCTACGGCATCACCTCCATTCATGTATATGATCAGAAATGTGAGTGGAATTATCTTGATACAAAGATGTCAAGATCTTTGTTCGTACCTCATACTAAATAGGTGATTCATAATGCGTTAAGAATGCCATCTCCAAGTCATTAAAACTATTGAAGGAAGCACCATTTAGTTCAATATACCATTTGGTGGCACTTTTGGTCAGGGATCTATGGAAAAGAAACAACCTTATAGTGTCATCCATAAAGGATTTGGATGAGCACTATAAATGATATGTCATTATGTGTGTGGAGGGATCTTCTCCTAGATTTTCATCAAATTTCGTCATGTCTGATGGGAGCTTCGTAGGTATCATTGATCATGAAGGGTCATGGACAATGGTATCATTTTTTAAATGTGACAAATCATAAAATTCCAATGTCACCAAGAAAGGTAACGACATATGAGAAAATGAATATTGGGATGAGGATGAAGCTCCTTGAAACCCGGATGAACTTTGTGGTCCCCCCAGAAGGGTAATTTCCCCCATGAATGGAAACACTCCTAGGAATGTGGTTTCTCCTAGGACTAGACATGCACCCAGTGGTAGAAATAGACCCTAAAGGAAAATTATTTCCAAAAATGACCTCAAGGAAGAACCCCCTAGGACTAGACATATGAACAAAGGGATAGCCACCCCATTGTGAAAAGTTCCCCCCAGGGGGTGTGCCCCTATGGAAAGGTGTGCTAATCCATAGGAAATTAAATCCTACATACACATCATTACCCCCATCCTGACTAGGGATAGTCCTAAAACCACTAGGAATGTTCCACCCGAATAGAAAACCAACACTCAACAACACTGGTTCACTCATAGTAATGGTGGAGGTAGAAGAAATTTCACCCCCTATGATGAAACCAAGACTCGTCCCCTCACTGGAAGGAGATACAAGTGTGGGAATTGTAATTGACTAGATAGGTGTGGGAATTCTAGGTATACTAGTGGAAGGAAAAGAGGACACAACCGACATCCCCCAAATGGACGGGCCTGATGACATAGGAAAAGATGGTGTAGGTCCAATGGTAGTCAAGGATGGTAAGGTGGAAATCACTGGGATGCCCCTAGTCACGCTTGTGGATGGACTTGATGGCTCAGCCATATTGGATGAAATACTTGGGCTCAACATGGTTTGAGGGCCACTGAACAAAGAAAAAGGTTCACTAAGGATCTCCCTAACCTAGACTAGTATGGGGGTATCAGAATCATTCAAAGGAAGGTTAAAGTTGGTTGGAGGAATTTCGTCAACCACTTCTACTTCAACAAGCCCACACTCAAACCAAATATGAGACTCTTTGAATTCTCGATCACCTATTTCACATCGCTTCAGAGGTGGTTGTATGTATGTGATGGGTTTAAGTCCTCGTAATTGACAAGATCGATGTTATGATTGAGCCATGGTGAATATAATATGAAATCAACACATAATTCAACCTAAGTCTGACTAAGACTTGGAATAAAATATAACACCCCTAAAAAATCTAGGTAACAACAAGAAAACCAATGGCTCGGGGGCCTTTCAAAAACCAACCCTCTTGGGGAGATGAAGTCTCCACAAGATTGGCTAGTGAATGTATGAGGAGCAATTACAGTGACCTCGGTGAAACATCCCTGATCGATGCAAGTACCCATTATTAAGGCAGGCACCCTTCATAGGAACTGAGATTGTGATTCAACGTCTTCCCCAAGTACTACATGTGTGTCCCACCTACAGTCACCTATGTAGGATGCCAAAGAGTGGCCACTAAGGTTACCACCTAACAGTCGATGAGTGGGAGAACAATCATATGTAAAACCACACATAAGGGCAAGGTAGCTAAGCCCAAATATTCAAAAGCACTACCTCATAGGGAGGTTTTGGCACTAATGAAACCCCCATATATGTAGTAATTGAAGAAATATCGCAAACACCAAAACAAGAAGAAAGGTGTAATCACCCTACTTGCCCTGATGTGACCTCATGCTTAACTCTTGTGTTATAGGAGGCTCCCAACACACTGGTTGTAAGAATGAGTTTACACTCATTAATGACTCTAGGTTTCATTTGGTGGAATTGGAGAGTTGATTCTCCATTCTTGTTCCAAGGCCCGAAACTTAACTAATATTAGTTTTCTAACAAATAAAAGAGTCTAGTTGATTTTAATTACAAAATGTTTTCTTATGGTTGTTATTTAAGTCAAGGGAAGATGAATTCCTAAGCCTAACTAATATTGGTTTGTTAACAAAGAAAACAGTCTAGTTGATTTTAATTACAAAATCTTTTCTTATGGTTGTTGTTTAATTCAAGGGAAGATGAATGAAACTTTAGTGATGTTGTGACTCTTGACCCAACCAAAAAATTACAAATATGGCAATGCAAAATGTTCAATTCAATGAATTCTAGCTATGGGAGGGAAAGAGGCATTTTTATTTACAATAAAACCTCACAATCTCCAAGCAACCATGCAAGACAATCTAAAACCAAAATATCAACAAGATCTCAAAATCAAACACAAAAATCTCTTTTTCCAAATGCTGAAAAGCATTATGCATGTAAATTTTGTTTTTTGTTTTTTTTTTCAATGAAATGCAAAAAAATTCTTAATCTAAGAAAGAAAAGAAATTTACAAATTGAAAACCCAACAAACAACAAACAAAGGTTGTAGGAAATCAGTAGTGATTCCCCCAAGCACACTCCGATGTATCTACCAGAATCACAACCCAAAACTTCAGAGGAAAAATGATTTAGCAATGTAAACCTCAATTGCAAAAGGAAACTGAACCAAATGTAATCAAATAAGAAACACTACCAGATCTGATTAGATCTGTTGGGTACACAACCCAACTCAATGAATCACTAAACAACAAGGCAATCCAATGAGACAATTCAAGCATACCTCAAATCCAATATTAAGATCTAAGATGACCCAAAAGGGCTCAAACAAAGAGAGGATCTATGGAAACATACAAATTACAGACTCCTCACATCAAACACATCCATATATGATGATAAGAAATCTAAAAAAATTGCAAATTTTAAATCCTACAAGGGGTGTCATGGGTCATCTAGCCTACAATAGGAGACCATCTATGGGGTGTTTATAGTCAGTAGTATTGCAACCAATGACGCTATCACTTTGTCTTCAACAATAAACAAGTGACACTCTGTAATTTTTTTGAAAAATAAAAATGTTCGACTTAGATCTGAGAGATCTACTCTCTAAGGGAGTTTTAGGGAATACAACAATCAATTCAAAAACAAAGAACAAAGGTAGATGGGAAAGGGAAACTAAAATAGATATGAATCAAATATTTTTCCCCAGTGGAGTCATCAGTTCTGTTATGAAGAAAATATCATCAATGGAGTACTAAGATCTCCCTAGGATATGCCTACTAATCCTAGATACATAGTGGGCTAGACTTCTATGGTTTCCTTAGAAACAAGCAATTAGATCTTATTTTATAATTCCTAATGACTAAAACCCTAACCCTAGATCTCAATGGTCAAGATTAGATCTTGCCTCTCATGATCTAACGATCATGACTTAATCTCTCATTGAGATGACTTAAATCACTTAAGTCACTCAACTTTACAAAAGTCACTTTATTCATTACATAAAATCCACTCTAGAGAGTGTTGCTTGAACACCTCTGCATGCTAGGAAATGCCAATGCAGAAGTATCTGTTTAAGCTACCCGAAAAGATAACACTCCCTCTTAGCGTGGAAGGTACTTCTAGAAGAACCTCCTCCTGGATTGATCTCTGACCCCATCAAATCTGTTGTTTTTGTAGTTTCTCCCTCTAAACTGGAAGACCATCTTGATACCTCTGTTCCACTCTGATCTAATCTACGATCAAATATCCCCTTGGACCCCCACACAGGTTGTTCCGACAACCTGTATATCATACCCTCCCTGATGCTAAGCCTCACTATGTCATCCTCGATATCTTCTCCCTCTGAACGTATGAGTACATGTCCATCCTCAAACATAATTGCATACCTCATGTCTTCAAAGGCTGATACTGAAAGCAATTTCATCCCTGGGACATATATCACTCCTGCCACCTCCAGAGAACCACCTGACTCTACCTAGAATTTGACCCATCTAACCCCCTTCACTGCATGCATGGTGTCGACCCCACTACCCACATGCAAGTTTGAGCCCATCTCTGAAACACTAAGGAACATCGACCTCTTTCCCTTTATATGGAGAGATGATCCAACATTTCTATATCGACAACCTTCTCAAATTTGGCCTCCCGGACCTGCTACCCCTTGCCCGAACCCCTTCCCGCAGTCTCTTGTTGTTTCTTGGGTCCTTTTCTTGGTTGTATTGAGCTTTCTTGGTTGCTGAACTATCTCATCTTGTTTCCCGACAGTTCTTCCCACTGCCCAAAAAAATCAATTATGAGCAGTCTACTTGTTGCCAAAACATTTCTGGGTAGTTTCCCACTACTCAATGGCTCTGCTTACCCTTCTCGAACTTCCTAGGCCCTATTGGTCATGCTATTTAATTGTCCTAGCTGGTCGACTCCTGCCTGTCAACTCCTCTACCTCTATCGATGTTGACTGTTGGTTGCTAGTTGTAGGTTCTACTGGCTTGCGATCTATCTGTTGGTATGTGGCTCGACCAATGACTACAGTTGGCTCCTCTAGCCCATTCATCCTGACCCCCATGGCCTTCTTCTATCAAATATGGTTTTTATTTCCACGTGGTCGACCTCACACCTAGACTCCATGCACTGCATATCGCCACGTCGATCCTTAGCCTATTCTCAATAGCAACGGATGTACAATGGCTCCTCGGGCCATTGCTCCGCTACCTGATGAACTTTGCCTTATCGATGCTCACATCCACCTGTGTCACTCTCATGTGATAGTTTTGTAGATACACATTTCCTACACCCTCACATTCAATTCATCACTCCCTTTTTCCTGTGTTCCTTCTCCACTCAGTCATCAAACAACAAAGTCAACGACTGCTCTTTCTAAGAGTCTTCACGACTACTCAGTCGAGTTGCGGATCGTTCCACGACTTAGCAGTAGAGCCCACGATCCAAACTTACACATTTTCTCACATTCTCTAGATCATACGGATCTTTACAGTGGTCATACGGTTCTCCCTTTTTTTTTTACTTCTCTTACCCTCAGCAGCCCCTACAGAAAAAAATTCCTGCAGCAGATAAATCTCGTTGTTGAATAATCACGATCTCAATGTAATATATCTTCCTTCAGAGTCAGTGCTCTGATACCATGTTCAATTTTTCTAACCTATCACTTTATAGTTAACTCAAAATAAAAACACATTATTTATTAACTTCATAACTAGGTTATCAATGAAAACTTAGCGAAATCCTAAAATAGAAACCAAACACATTTGCACATGAGATTTGGGTAAACACCCCTGGAAAAAACCCTTTCTAGAAATCTGGTTCTGAGTTTAATTTTATTAATTAAAATCTTGGGCTCCCGTCCTAGGATAATGGCCCATTAGAGGATTACAATGTTGCAGTTGATAGCCTAGCCCAATTGGCTCCTATCTCCCACTATCATATTTGGGCCATTTTACGACGGTTGTTTCAACGCTATTGTGACATTATGTCGTTGATATTGCGACGATTATGGAGTCTTTGAAACATCGGTTTATGTGACGTGGCATTTGCAACGAACTTGAACAAACATCGCATAAGAGACAATATAGGCAAACAATGTGAAACCAACATTTTCGTATAAATTGTGACAACAACTTTTATAGAAAAACCATCACATCAATAGAAGTTGTCGTCGCCTATGCGACGACCACTTTTTATTTTTTATATAGTTAAATCGTCGCATCAATGGAAGTTGTCGTCACCTATGCGATGACAACCTTTTGTTGTTTATATAGAAAAACCGTCGCATCAATGGAAGTTGTCGTCGCCTATGCGACGACAACTTTTTGTTGTTTATATAGCAAAATTGTCGCATCAATAGAAGTTGTCGTCGCCTATGCGATGACAAGTTTTTGTTGTTTATATAGAAAAACCGTCACATCAATGGAAGTTGCCATCGCCTATGCGACAACAACTTTTTGTTGTTTATATAGCAACATCGTCACATCAATAGAAGTTGTCGTTGTATATGCGACGACATCTTTTCGTTGTTTATATAGAAAAATCATCGCATCAAAAATAGTTGTCGTCGTATATGTGGCGACAACGTTTTGTTCTTTATATTGCAAAACAGTTGCATCAATAGAATTTGTCGTCGCATAGGCGACGACCAAAATTTATTTAAAAAAAAAAAAAAAAAAAAATTGGGCTGTAATTTTGATATTAATATTAATATTAATATTACCATAATAGGTCCCCGAGGTGTAGGACAGTCGGTGATGGAGTGTGTTGTTAAGCCACTCCGTGTTGAAAAGTCACCAGTTCGAAACCTGCGGGGACAAAAACTCCAACCATGTTAAGGGTTGGTGTGGCTAAGGTCGGGTGTGATCCTCGGGTGATTTTGACGGCTTATATGCCCCTAAGTCAAGGTTTCTAAAGCCAAAGATTAATCCCGCTGCCAAGAAGGTCCGGAAAAATTAACAAACAAAAAAAAATATTACCATAATAGACTTAAGACTAGTCTATTATATGAAAGTTCACAATCATTCACATGTTAAGTTTCAAAGGCATAACTAAAATATGTTTCTCTCTTTAATAAAGATTATTGGTTTAACATCAATCAAACTCATTCATAGTATCCCTAAGACAAACTCCTCTTACCATACATCTACAACACCGTGGATGAAAGGTATCTTCACTTTTAAACATGACAATCCTTAGGAACAAGGTTAATACATTTAAACCCATATACACTAAATAAAGGTAAGGATCATCAATCTATCAACCTCTTAACCTTCTAGATAAATAACCCATCAATCAATAGGCCATTGAACATGTGAATCAATAATGCATAACATTTATACATGTCAAAACCTCCAAAGGGTGGACACCATTAAGTCTTGATGTTAATACCAATGAATGATCAAATATAAGCACTTACATCAATATTAGACATCTTCATACTGGTTGCAAAATAATCTCTAATCAACAACTTCATATAGTTATGAATATGAAGGAAGAAACTAGTTTCACTTATTCAAGATAAATCGGTTATGTTAATATGGCATCAAAAACACTATCATTCTCTATGATTTAGCCCATACAGGTCCCTTTTGCCCACCTCTAGTATTAATATTTTAGGCTGCAATTTTAATATTAGTATTACCATTTTAATATTAATATTACCATATCCTCAAGTGGAACATGGTTTCTACTATAATTCCTTGGATAATGGGGATGGGTCTCAATGCCTTGATAGTAATGCATGGGGAGGGACAATGAAATCCCTCAAACTTTAGAATCTTCGGAACCTACACAAAGGAGACCATGGACAATGCCACAAAACCACAAAAGCATGGCCTATATAAGATATCATTATCATTAGAGTGGTATGTAGATGCCATTAGAAGGTTTTATTAATTAGGGATGGGTACTAGAGCCTTGACCATGGTTTGGTCAAAAGTCGAGGGAATTAGGACTAAGTTAATATTCTTGATCTAATGAGCCATGATCAAGGCCTCAAACTTCTAACATATGGTTCCTTTAGAGTGAATCGTTGTCCTTATAAATTGGGATATGGAATTTATAATAATGAGTTTTCCTTAGAGTAGGAATGGGTCTCATGGATTTTACCATAACAAAGGGAGGGAGTACAATAATGACCTTATTCCATAAATGGATTTGTAGGGCCATGGACAATGCCACAAACCACAAAACATGCCCTATATAAGATATCATTATCATTAGAGTGGTATGTGGATTCCATTAGAAGGTTTTATGCATTAGGGATGGGTACTAGAGCCTTGACCATGGTTGGGTCAGAAGTCGAAGGAATTAGGACCCAAGTTAATATTCTTGATCTAATAGGCCATGATCAAGGCCTCAAACTACAACATAGTTCCTTTAAAGTGAATCGTTGTCATATAAGTAGGATATGGGTATAATAATGAGTTTTTTCATAGTAGGAATGGGTCTCAAGGACTTTACCATAACAAAGGGAGGAAAATAAGGGCCTTATTCCATAAATGGATTTGTAAGGCTCAATATCCATGAACATCACCTTCAAAATAATCCCTTTAGAGGAAATATTTGGCCTCCAAGTTGAATATGTGTACCATTATGAAATATTTTGCACTAGGGACATGTGCATTAAGTAATTAGCCATGGTCAAGCGAGGAAAATAAGGCCCTTGGATCATTTATGAATCCTTTAGGGATTAAGGCACATAATCAATTCCCTAAACCACATAGCATGTTGTCTATAGGGAATCATGAACCTTTGAGTGAGATATGGGTATTGTTATAATATTTTGTGTATCAAAGATGGCTATGAAGGATTTTTGTTGTACTTGTTTATAATCTCATTAATCGTATTCTATACTACAAAAAGTGAGCTTAGAACCCATAGGGAAGCCCCCTTGACTTGGATCTACCCTTTGTCTAAAATGTAAAGGAGATTTGGTGAGGTGACAATGGTCAACATCCTAGTTCCACAAATCTTCAGCTAGGTGTTGGACTTTACATTTTGGGTATGAGATTGTGTGGAAACATTTTTCCACCATTGTCGAGGATAAAGTTTGTTTTCTAGAAAGAATCGGTAGATTAGCTACACCTTTTGGATGAGGGTGCATTCTTGAAGATCTATTCTCATCTTGACGACTCCATTGAGGGAATAAGTCTTTTTCTCTTTGCATATTTGAAGACTTGTTGTTTTTAGGTGAAGCAAACAACAATTGAAGACATCAAAGATTCACCTTGGTGAATCCAGTCATCTCTATTTGGAAAGTATGAAGGTATATCTTGTAGATTTTATTTTCAGATATGGTATTTCATGTTGAAGAGTTGTAAAGAATAATGGCTCCTTGGGAATTTCATGAGTATATCATGCTCTATATGTAGAGAAAATTCAAGGGTACTCAAACCATTATTCTGGACCAAAATGGTTAGAACAACTTCCAAAGTTTAATGGTGATGCCCATTGTGTTATTCATCATGTTGTATCATTCTTGCAATATGCTTCAGAAATCAATGTAATACATGATTATATATTAATGAATCTATTTGTACATTATTTGGAAGGAGAACAAAAGTCTTGAGTAAAATATTGTAGTGGTCCTACGGAGATTTCATCTTTTGCATATTTTTTCAAAATCTTCTTCAAATGTTGGGGTCCTCACTTGCAAAAGTTTGAAGATGTTATTGTAACTCTACAAGAAAATGAAGAAGCATCCCAACCCTCCAAGCATGAATACCAAGAGCTTAAAGAGAATGATGATGAAGAAGATCAAGAGCCACCTCTTAATCCCATACATGAAGATTTCAATGAAGATATTGAAGATCGAGTTCAAAGTCCTATTGAAGGCCAAAGACATGAAGATGAAAGTGAAGATGAAGAAGCATACATATCCATTGAAAATAAATAGGTCATTGAAAAGCCTTGTCACGAGTCCAACCATGAAGATTAAGAGCACGAGAAGGAATCTCTTTCATCCACTTCATGAATTCATGAAAAAGAAGTTTGGGTAAGCTATGATTTTATTCAAAATTCTAAAATTAATGACACATCTATTGAGGGTTTTGAAGAAAATTTATATTCGAATTTATTTTCTTCTAC
>SNQJ01S0000808.1:610359-621838 GCA_010110895.2 Picea sitchensis | reverse complement strand
CTTTTCCTCTTTAGCTTTTTAGGTTTTTCTTCAATGGTTTTTTCTTATACAAATTTGTTTTTAAAATGTTTTTGTTTTTTAAATTTCATTTTTGTTTGTTTTCTTATTTATTTTAGTTTTTAATTGATAAAAAAAAACGAATTATATTTTTTTTGCTAAATATTTAAAAATATTGTTATTTAACAACAATTATTTTCTATGTATTGAAATAAGGTAGAAAAAGTGTGTTAAAAATGACATTTCCCCCTATATTTAAAATCTATGGAACCATAACTTAATTAAGGACAGATAATTATATGAAAAATCTGAATTTCAAAAAAATAAATGGTGTAGAACATTTTTAACATTGGATGAAGCATGGAAATATGATTAAAAACAAGATTGAATAAAAATAAAAATAAAATAGAAAAGTTTGAAAATCGATGAAAAAACATCGTTGAGAAAAAGAAAAAAAAATGAACAATTTGAAAATAAGTGAAAAAACGACCATTTAAAAAAACAAAGTGGAAACCTTATGTATCAAAAAATTTAAAATATCAAAAAAACACCTAAAAATGGAGGGGGGTGCTACCGGTAGCACCATTTTTAAAAATGGGGTAAAAAACTTGACCCCCCAAAAAACTAGAACTCTATAGAGTTCTCGTTAAGTTGGTAACTATGTTTACCCAATAACCCAATCATATTTTCTCATCTTTCACCATCAAATCTATGAGATTTGCAACATACTCAAATTCTTTTAGTACACCTTTAGGTGTGACACCTAAACTGTTAGATATTTGAAACTTCAGGCATTCATTATCCATAAGAAAGTATAAGAAGACCCATCTATACCATTACAAGAAGTCCCAGGAAGAATTTGAAGACCCGGGAAGAGAAGTCGGCCCCATAGGAAATAAATAAAGAAATTGAAGACCTAGAAATAAGAAGTTGGCCCCAGAATGGCACCCAGATCAATATAAATACAGGACTGACTCATTTCATTTTGACAGTCAGACAACTCCTTCTGTAGTGCACACAAGGAAGTTGCAGTTGCAGTTTTGGAAGTTTCGTTATTTTTAGGTTACTTGTTATCTTGGAGAGTGCACCACACTTGGAGAAGCTCTTGCTTGGTTATTCTTGGTCATATTATTGATGAGATAGGTCTTGGTGATGCTAGCCTTGGGGATGATATTTTCTCTATGGTATTTTGGATATTGATGGTGATGTACTGGTAATATCTTGGAATGCATTCTTCTAGAGAAACGTTGATTGGTTTTCTCCCAATTTTGGGTTTCCGAGGATAAAATCTTGTGTTCTTGTGTCTATTGTGCATGGTTAATATTTCTAGATCTTATTATTTCTGCTGAATTTTTATAGTTCATATTTTCAATGTATAGTTATTCTATGATAAGTGATGTATTAAAGTGAATCTTGTTATTAATGATAAGACAATAACTATCAAGAGCTGAGAATTGTAAAAAACCAACATGGTATCATAACTAGTTGAAATATTTCCACTGCATAGTTACAGTTGCAGTTTCCAGTTGCTAGTTACAGTTGCAATTACAGTTGCAGTTGCAGTTGAAGTTGTGAATTACACTTGCAGTTTCCAGTTATAGTTGCAGTTGCCAATTACAGTTGTAGTTGCCACTCACCAGTTGTAGTTGTCAGTTTCCAGTTGTGCAAACCTTGAGATTAGAACACAAGTTGGATGGTGCTACAAATTTCATAGGTACGCACTTGTATATAAGTTATATCATGAGGGTGTTTGCAGGAGATGTACACTTGGAAAAAGGACATTTGTCCAAGAAGTGACAAAGGGATCCTAGATCTAGTGCATTCATAGGAATAGTGCACCCTCCCTAGCAATTAAGACTCCAGGTTTGCATATCATGTTTGATATTTTTATATTGTTGCATCTTAAATAAATATTGTAACTGGTACAACAGTCTTTAGAGTTATATTACTACCGAGTACCTTTTTCTATCAAATATTTAGTGACACTTGGATATTATTAGTACAATAATCATTATGTAAATGCTCAATGTTTAGTGCTAATGATGCACTTGTTTGAAATATAGAATTGATCTCCTCTAGGAGATGTTCTTGGTTGTTGTCTTTGTCCCAGATAGGTTACTATGGAGGTCACAACAATAGAAAAGTGTTTCTCTTGTCTTTTGTTATTGTTTTGTTCTAGGTAGGTTACCACGGAGGAATGATTGGTAACAACACTGGAAAAGTGTTGTTCCTATTTCCCATTTTTTTTTATTCTTGTTCCTATTTCCTTATCATAAGAATATTGTTCTTGTCTACTATTTTTGTTATTGCACTTGTTCTGGGCAGGTCACAAGTGATAGCTCTGAGAGGGAGGTATAGTGACAATTGTAGGAGGAAACATATTAGATGGTCTCTAGTTTGAGACATGGAGAAGGATATCGAGACATGGAGTTGTATACACGACAATATACATCTGTATATTGAAGGCGAAGAAGACAAAGTTAGAACCTTCCAAAAAGAAGGGTACTTTTGTAAGATATAGAGTGTTCCACATGGAGATTGATGAGGAGGAGCAGGCGGCTCCACTAATGATGAGGTAGATGACCCCACCTAGTATCAGTTCAATATGAAGCTAGATTTCAAAGGGAGTCAACCCTGAAAATCCAATAGGGAGGAGCAGCCTCCTAGGATAGTTCATTGGAGATAAGACTTCAGAAGATGCAAACGGAGAAAATGGCTTGAAAGATTATATAAATTCATAGGGAGTCATGTTTCATAGGGAGAATGATACTCTAGGATCGATGGATACTTTATGAGCTTGGTTTTAATCAAGAATGTACA
Source organism: Picea sitchensis (assembly GCA_010110895.2). Classification (NCBI taxonomy): domain Eukaryota; kingdom Viridiplantae; phylum Streptophyta; class Pinopsida; order Pinales; family Pinaceae; genus Picea; species Picea sitchensis. Next base: position 619,021 of record SNQJ01S0000808.1, on the reverse strand, counting down.
GACTCAGAGTGAGCATGATCTCAGAGAGAGTCAGTTGGCTCAAGAGAGAGCCAATTATTCATAGGGATCCCCCCCCCCCCCAAATCCAGGTGGGAGAGAGGCATCTCCCAGGACTGACAAACATGTGTCATGAGTTGAGGAGGCCAGAAAGAATCTTCAAGAGGCAAGAGGATTATAGGAGATGTGATATTGATACAGTGGCAGAGGATGCAGTGAGTCAGGAGGATTGGGTATGGATTTTGTCTCAGTCACAGAGGGAGCAGCCAGTGAGGCAAATTGGACAACATGACATACTCTAGTGACAAAGGGAGTTGGCCTCAAAGTTCGAGATGGATGATCCTGGCCAAATGTACTCTTGGGATTAGAGGTGTGACGATATCAGATGATATCTTCCTCATTCAGGGGATACTTATGAGATTCAATATAATGGACTACAAGTCCATGACTACACCTATGATGACAAATATAAATAAGTTGAGTGATTCTAATTTAGATTCATATTTGGTGGATCCCACGATATATAAGAAGTTGATTGGATCCTTGATGTACCTCGTTAACACCATGCATGATATTTTATTTGCAGTGATCACCCCGAGACAATATTTGGTTGAAGCCAAGGCAGTTTCTAGTGAGTGGCAGTCAAGCATGGTAAAGTTGGATATGGTTTGTCTCAGGTGATGAAGTGAGCCTACAAAGATATACAAATTCTAATTGAGAAGGGAGTGCAATAGACAGATTGAGCACCACAGGGTGTTGCTTGATCTTGGAACCAGTTACAATTTTGGGATAAGTTGGAAGCAGGATTTTGTAGCACTCGGTACAACAAAGACAGAGTATGTCACAGCCAGTTTTGCAAGTCGTGAAGTGGTGCAACTTCAAAAGTTTCTTGTAGGACTTCATCCGAGACATGGTACAGAAGGAAGCAGTGAAGCTCCAATATTTATCCACAGATGAGCATATTGCAAATATAATCCTAGAGTGTCCATGTTGATTTGGCCGAGGAGGATGATACATAGGATTAGCCATGTTGATTTGGCTAGTGATGAGTGTTGATGTTTCAACATCGGGCAAAGATTCTCCTAAATTGGTCATGCACAGGGCTATGTTAGTGCTGATATGACCAAGGGAGAACGATTCATTCACTCATGGGGCTATGCTAGTGGTGAATGGCCTAGGTATGTTGATAGCATTGGGAAGAAATTCCCCCGGATTGGTCATGCACGGGGCTATGCTAGTGCTGATATGACCAAAGGGACGATGACTCATTCACTCACGGGGCTCTCCTAATGGTGAATGGCCCAGGTATGTTGATGTTCTCCAGGTTCGAGGAGAAATTCTTCCTAGATTGGTTATGCATGGGGATATGTTAGTGTTGATATGACCAAAGGAGAATGATTCACTCAACCACGGGGCTTTTCTAGTGGTGAGTGGCCCAGATAAGCATCAGGAAGGCATTATCCCAAATTGGTCATGCACGGGGCTATGCTAGTGCTGATATGACCAAGAATAATGATTCATTAACTCATGAGGCTCTGCTAGTAATGAATGGCCTAGGTGTAGTCCTTCTCCTTTCAAGGAGTGGATGGACTTGAGATGTTAGCACATGCATATTCTGTGATCGAATGCATGTGAAGAGATGACACATCAACATGGCTCATAAAGGCAACCTTTCTATGACAGTAGAAATCCAAGTATGGAGAATACCTCCCTTGTTGAGAGGGAGTGTTGGAGATTTGCAACTTCGTGCAATCATTCTCCACAAGAAAGTACAATAAGACCCATCTATACCATTACAAGAAGCCCTAGGAAGAAGTTGAAGACCTAGGAAGAGAAGTCGGCTCCATAGGAAATTAATAAAGAAATTGAAGACCTAGAAATAAGAAGTAGGCCCCATACTGGTGCCCAGATTAGTATAAATATGGGACTGGCTCATTTCATTTTGATAGTCAGACAACTCCCTCTACAGTGCGCACAAGGCAGTTGCAGCTGCAGTTTTGGCAATTTTGCTATTTTGGGGTTACTAGTTATCTTGGAGAGTGCACCACACTTGGAGAAGCTCTTTCTTGGTTATTATTGGTCATATTATTGAGGAGCTAGGTCTTGGTGATTCTATCCCCGGGGAGGATCTTTTTCTATATGGTATTTTGGCTATTGATGGTGATGTACTAGTAATATCTTGGATTGAATTCTTCTAGAGAAAGGTTGTTGGATTTTCTCCCAAGTTTGGGTTTCCCAGGATAAACTCTTGTGTTCTTGTGTCTACTGTGCATGGTTAATATTTCTAGATCTTGTTATTTCCGCTACATTGTTATAGTTTAGATTTTCAGTGTATAGTTATTGTATGATAACTAATGTATGAAAGTGAATCTTGTTATTAATCATAAGGAACTAACTATCAAGAGCTAAGAATTATAAAACACCAACATAAACAACCAACCTCCAACATGTTTTCTTTTAAAACAATGCTACAAAATTAACTCACATTATAAATGCTTCCAAAGTCTAAACCACATGCAATTAAATTGCTATCACTACACAAAATGCAATAGTGACATGATGTTTTTACAATGTCTTTTTAACTATAACAAAAACCAACAGAGAATACAAAAAAAAAAAATCTTGCAAATAAAAGTTCAAACAAAATATACAAAGTTTCATGTTTTAAGTTTAAGCCAAAGGAAATTATAATCTAAATTGTCTACTCTTAAGCCATAAGACTAGAGTTTAGTGTTATTTTTTAATCATATACTCTTCAAAAAACAATATTCTATAATAACACTATTGTGCATTCTAAAAATGGAATAGTTCTAGAAATATTATTGCTCATTCTAAAAATGCAATAGTTGTTTTAATAAAAATGGATTGTATATAGACCCAACTTGAACTCCAACTACCAAATAAATACTTCCAATAATAACAAATTTACTTCGACTAAATATCTTAACACCAACTTAAAAGCAATTATCTAACATTGATAATTATTTTCTCTTCATATAATTTTTAGAATAGTAAATACCTAATTCTTTTCATGCACACTAAGAGCACAAACATCATGAAACCCATACATTTTCTAAACCAAAATACAAGACTTTAAATCTTTTGACCATATACCCATATTAATTGAAAGTTATATACCCATATTAATGGAAAGTTATTTGTTGCACCATAATCATGACATATATCCAAACATCATATATTCAAATTCAAAGTTCAAACAATATTGGAGTGGTGCCAAATGTGGTGTCAAAAAGTTTTTTTTTTATTTTTTTTTTTTGTTTTGTTGTGGTAGAAATGGATCTATCTTGTCTTATCCACGTTGCATCCCATAGTTAACCATACATTCTCTCCGTGAATAAATACACACAAAACTTTACAATGCTACCTTTTATAGGAATGGGTTTGAATTTAGGAGAATGCTTTAAACCTGAATTCTTAAAACTTGTGAAAAAATGTTGGTTGCTTACTATGTTTTATATTAAATTATTTTTATTATTTTAAAGGGTTTTATTTTTTTTAAATTATGGTTAGATTTTTAATGAAATTCATATTTTAAATTTTTTAAATTAAAATTTTCTTTTTAATCATATTTCTTTTTTTCTTTAGATATTTTTTCTATTTTTCAAAATAGAATAATGATGTATTCCTCAAAAAATATTTTTTCTATTTTTCAAAATAGAATAATGATGTATTCCTCAAAAATATTGACTTTCATAATAAAGTTAAGAAAAAAATTTAAAATTTTCTTTTTAACCATATTTTTTTCTCACTTTAGATATTTTTTCTATTTTTCAAAATAAAACAATGATATATTCCTCAAAAATATTGACTCCCACAACAAAGCTAAGAAAAATCTCATGTTTAAAGTAAAATAGTATTTTAAAACTTAATAGTCTATAATATTTTAAAAGTGGTGAGAACAAAAAGAATGAAAATCTAATACCATTAAAAACAGTTACACAGTAAAAACTTAAAAGCATTCAAAAAAAAATGGCATGCAAAAAGCTATAGAATAATAGATCCTATAGATACTCTACAAACTCAACTCCTCTTAAAAAGTAAATATGTCAATAGATATATGAGAGACTTCACCTAAAAATCTATGAATATTAATAATTGGAAACAGAGTAGGCATTTACCTATTATATATGAAATTTTCATGGATTGTCCTTACGTTCTCTGTTCTTCCATACAAATTGTCTTACAAAATTAAATTCTTCAAAATATAAACTATTATTGTTAGGGAATGAGTTTGAATGTTGTATGGGTTGTGGGTTATGTATTACAACCTGTGTATGGGTATAAACTCTTATTTATGTTTAATTAAATGGTGATTGGTGTTTTACTGCCATCGCATATTTTAGAAATCTAAGTGTCTGGAGGTTTCTTCAGCCACCTTTTAACTCACATTATCCAGAGAGAATTTGTACAGAAGAAGTAGTCTCATGAAATACTTTTAACTCACTTTAGCTATGGAAAATTTTTACAGAAGAATCACCCAGAAGAAATAATCTCATGAGATAATAGCATCTTTGTTGCAAGATAACTGTCTTACTAGTTTTAAATTAAATTAGAAGAAGAAAGAGAATTTTTACAAAAGAATCACTAGGAAGAAATACTCTCATAAGATAGTAGCATCTTTGCTGCAAGAGAACTGTCTTGCTAGTTTTAAATTAGAAGAAGAAATGTCGTTGTACAAAGATTCAAATAGTATCCATGATATCACTATGCTTTGAGAAAATATTGTATCTGATATCCCTTTAACTGGATACCTGTGAACAGATAAGACATGATACAATAAGCTGTCATGTTCACCAGAGGGGTATATAAAGAGAACTAACTAGTTCTTATTAACTATGCCATAAAAATAAAACAAATAGACCTCCCTAATCCACATGTCGCAAGAGAGTAGAAATAGCCTCACGAAATTCATTATGAAGGTCCATTTCCCAACATAAGGGTCCTCATCCTCCATGTACTTTCATTCAAAACTTTTGAGAAATATAGTTCCTTGCCTTCCTAAGCAACTCCAGTGTCAAGGAAAATATAGAGAATTTTTTTTTAAAAAAAAATACAATATCATATGGATATTTAGAAAATGATCAAAACTATAAAAACTAAATTAATATAGATATAAGCAACAAAAGTTTTTCCAAACTCAAATTAGAGAGAATACAGTCAGACTTGGCTTTCTTATCGTGCATTACTCATACTAATTATGCTAGCATTTTCTTTACTATTCCGTTCATTTATATAATTTTGTGCAAAGCAACATTCATGCACAAGTAAAGGGATACATGTATCAACAATTAGCTTCTGAGTTAAAATTCTAAACTGGTATGATGCTATGTTCTGGGTGTTATATATACTTGATTGTATAACATGGTGTGAATTTGTGAAAAATGGTCTTCTATATTGTTTTTAATTTTTAATTTTTTTTACAAATAGTCATCATTAATTTACAAAATAGTATAATGTTCTAAATCGACTACAAATCCTATATTGATTTCCCTACACTGCCACCTTATTGTTCAATATTTTGATATGTCCTAACCCTTTGTGGACTTGGTAAGAGATCTTCTAAAATGATATTTTTGTCTACTGGATATCTCTTATTTTTATGCTCCTCAATGGAATGTTGATCCATCTACTACAAAAACTAGTATATTAAAAAAAATGTTGCTTTCTTATGTTCTTTACTCTACTTGTCCATTTCACAAGTAGGGAACATAACTGTAATTTATATAGACAGAACTGTAATTTCCCTTTTATTTATTTTGATAATTGGTAAGCGGTTAAGAGAGGAAATTGTACATTTTCAAATCTATAAGAAAAAAAAAAAAAAATCTTTATTCTTTTTGTTTAAGAAGTGTAGTGCAATCCTGAAAGAGATTTGAAACCAGCTGGATGTTGTTGAGTTGAAATTTCCATGCCTCTGACCATGCCCAAACCGGAAAGTTGTCCTACTAGGATTTTGAGCAGTTCCAGTTTTCGATCTCATTACAGATTTCACCTCAACTCTCCTTTGTTGAAACTAATATTATCAGTAGGGAACATGTTGCTCATTTCTGTGGAAAATATAATGGGTCTTCTTGAATGTTTATGTCATTTCTATGGATTAATGGATCTAGACTATACTATTTGTTAATTATGTTAATGGTTGGTACTCTTACTGCGAAACATAATAGTTTAACTTTGTGGATTCCACCGTGTATTTTGTGGATTGTTAGGCACTGCTTGAAAGTATGATTATTTCAAATTTTATAAACTTCAATACTAGCACAAAATACACATCCAAATCTCTTTGGTTTACACTTTGATTTGAAAAATAGAACATGAGGCTATATCTAGCTCGGGAGTTTTATTACATAAGGTTGCTCATCCTCCATGTACTTTCATTCAAAAAATTTCATAAATATAGTACCTCGCCTTCCTGAGAAAATATAGTGTCATGCTCAACAACATAAGTTCTATAGAGTCCTCATCCTTCTCCATTTCTCACCATATTATTACGTTAGTTGGTATGGAAAATTTTAACATGCATATGAATAAAGTGTGATTGATATTTGACAGCTACCAGGAGAATTGCATAAAGCAGTGCAAGAAAGAGCTTGTCTAGGGTAATGCTCATAAAGTGATCAATTGTGTGAGAACAGGAGAAATTATCTCCTTGACACAATACTGTCAACTCTAGTAGCACCAATGTTATAATATTATTTTCTATAGCAACATTTAGAAAATGAGCAAGGGATGTAAATTTCAGTCAGGTGTAACATAATACTTTTAAGCTAAATGCATTAAGTCAACTGACACACCCAACATTCAAAATTCCTAGTACATTTAGACTCAAAATTCCTAGTGCATCTGAAGTTCTGAACATAATGGATAGGGACAGTAAGCTTACCAATTTACTATCTATCTGACTAGAATTGTTACTGGTAGGCGTAGAGACAAGAACCGATTCCCACCCAGTACCATCGAACTCCATGCCTGGAATTTTATTAGAATCATGGGATGTTTAAGCACATATACAAAAGTAGAACAAATAAACCGACCGTGTTTAATTAGCACATTGTAATAGAAGCTTTATTATCCACAATAAAATGTTTCATTATTTCCACATAAATGGCATCTAAAATCCAAAGAGAACTAAAACTAGTATCTAATTACAGCACTTACCAGATGTAACAATAGCTGAATACAAGGCATTTATTTCAGGGATCAGGGTTCACCTCAATTAGACCCTACACAAATAAGATTAAACTGATGGATTGAAAAGGTGATGTATAAATTACAAAAATCAAACCCAAATCAGAATTAGGATTTTTTTTTTTTTAATATTTGGTACATAATATATATATCAGTAAATCACCAGTAGACACATTTGCAGAAGATTTAGTACACTAGCACTTTCATAAATAGGAGGTTCAAGCTCTAGAGCTTCCTTTTCTTCTTCTTTTTGTTGTTATGAAGGAGAGTATCTTAGGTTTATAGGTGAGAAGATGTTTCTCGTAAAATTCCCGATACAAATAACTTTTTTCATCAGGACGCTGAAATTCCTACCAGGAATGAAAACTTAGGATACATCTGAAACTAAAAGGCACTACTACTAATAAATAGTTCGTGAGTTCTCGTCTCACTAACCATTTGAATAAATACAAGAGTGAACATTGTTGCTAAAGACAATCTACTAAAGCTGCTTGTGCCATCATACCAAATTATTGTCACATACATGAATTAGATTTTTAGATAATATTGAGGTCTTAACCTGAGCCAAACAAGTTCATCAGACACAACTCCACATTTATCATATGCGGTCTCGATGTAGGTCATCTCGATTTCAGAAAAACGGGTTATGGAATGTCCTAAGACATTATTGTAAACTACAAGAAATGTTGCAAATGTCATTTTGGGAATATATGCTCTCCACCTCTCAAAGTATGCTCTCCAAACCTATAATAACACTTTCAAAGGTTCCCCTACCTCATGGCTCAAGCTGCTCACAAATGAAACGGATTAAAGATAAAGACTCGAGGGTTTCTCTAATTTCTAGAATGTTGGGACTATTGACACATTCTTTTAGGGATAAACAAAAGACATAATTAATAAGAAGTGGTTCGTTTTGGAACCCTCGACCAAACTCTCTTGAAATATCAACAAAGATAAATACTTGACGATTTAAGACTCGAGTATCAAGTGCACTATATTGATAGATAGATATAAGAGATGAGGAATACAGGACGGGTTTTCTTCTCGTACCTTTGCATAACTACCTAACCCAATAGTAATGGTTTGAGGCAATAGTTTGAAGAGACAGACTCCAAGGATCTCTAGTCATGGAGCCAAGCCATGAAAAGTGTAATCTATTATACCAAAGATCAATTGTAGTTTGTTATCAACAAAAACTAGTTTTCTGAAGGAAAGGCTTCTTACTTGGAAATAATGGAGAAAACGCCAGTTGTAAGCACCAGTTATAAGCTTCAGTTGTGAGAGTCACTTGTAGGCGTGTTAAGAGTCAGTTCTTATGTAATGATCCCAAGCCAAATTCTTTCTTGGAATCACTAACTACTATTAATTTATTGAGTTTCTAAGTGCATACAAGATTCATCAACACATGGAGATCACAATATATTCAAAATGTAGAAGCACAAGCAAAGATCTGACC
>SNQJ01S0000808.1:574929-597824 GCA_010110895.2 Picea sitchensis | reverse complement strand
TTCATGCAAGGACAAGGCATGTTGAAGCTCAGTATCATTTTGTTTGAGAAAAGTTGCAGTCAAATGAAATAACTCTTGTGTATTGTAATACTAGTGAAAATGCTGCTGATATTTTCACTAAGCCTCTTGGAAAGATTAAGTTTGAACTATTTAGGGAGATGTTAGGTGTAGAAGTTAATCCATTCTCCATTAAGGGGGAGACTTGGAAATAATGGAGAAAGCGCCAGTTGTAAGCACCAATTATAAGCTTCAGTTGTGAGAGTCAGTTGTAGGCATGTTAAGAGTCAGTTCTTAGTTAAGAGTCTAGTTGTCTTTGGTTTGCATGTAACCGACTCGGTCGAGTATTTTCCTATATAAGGATGTAATCCATCTTCATTGAATAATATAGAAGTGAGCATAGCCTCACCGTGTTTGTTTTGCATATTTTATCTTTCTTCAGGTTTGAATTTTGGTGATGAACAATTGATCCATGCAGGGATTCTGAGTTATTGGGTAATTGTTAAATGGAAAGAGATAACACTACATACACACAGGGAGAGTTAAATAACAATTTCTCACAAACCCTAAAGCCATATTGTTTTAGTGGTTCACTCTTCCAACCGAAATCCAAAATCGAAGCAAGCAAATTATTTCAAGAAGACACTTTCAATTATAAACGTTATTTCTATTCATAAAAATCCCAAACCTCAAAGGGTTTACATCTGATCCTAAACATCAAAAGGTTTACGTCTGCAGATGCAATGATGACTAAGCAACAAAGGAATATGGGTTACCTCGCTTAAAATTAATGAACTAATATCTACATCACTGAGCTAGACAATGAGCCTCTACAACCACCGAATCCAAGGCCTTTTAAAAAAGAAATTATCTTATTGTCATCCTTTGTCTTGCCACTCTAACTCCATATTTTTTCTTAGCAAGGACAATTTATTTTTGTTCGAGTATTAGAAAAAGTGTGTGATCTAGCATCAATAGATTCTTCAGACGATCTGGAATGGAGGAAAAAAAATGGGATGTGGCATCTTTTTCTGTTGACCTATTAACAAAGGAGCCAAATTAGACTCCCAAAAATCAATTTCAAGGTTTAAACTACTAGAAAGGACATATCTTCAAGACTTTTACATATTATTGTCATTTGTGCTAAGCACCCTAAGAAATCCATCGTCCATCATTAACATTATTTCTTTCAAATTGAGTGCCATAAGAAATCCACTATCCACCATTAACATTTTTTCTTTCAAATCTATTAAAACAAATCCCCACTTCTTCATTAGCTAGTTGTATCCCAAATTTAACTAGTACATAAATTTTATTCCTCATACCAAGTGGTCTGTTGTTTTGGTGACCCAATATTTTTTTCATTCTCCCATCCATGACTATATAATCTACAATGGGTATTTATTTGGAGTGAAAATATGTGATCAACCAACCTCCATTACCTTGTCCCACTAGGGGCTATTCTCACACTTGAGAGAAAATGGATCATTTCCCACTCGCAATTAAATTTAAAATAAATTTAGGGTACGTGCATTTGAATTCAGCATAGCCTTTGAATTTTTCTATTGAAAATTAAGGCAAATGTTGATTATTATGCACCATTGAATTTAATTTAAATTTAATTAATACCTACTTTGCAGATTCTATTGGGTAATGTCGAAGAGTTCCATGATAAAAGAGGAGAGTAGAGTGATATGAACAAATATTCTATTACTTACAATATCGATACAATGGACTGTATTATATAGAGTGTACAGGTTGTTTTATCTAACTTATTCTAAAGATAACTGGAGAGGTTGAGATATTCTCTCAACCACACACCAAACAAGGATCTCACCAATCCAACTCTCTAACAACCTCTTAATACATTAGCAAGCATATTAGATAAGTTGTAATTATATATTCCAACACTCTCCCTTAATGACTACTTATCTAAATATCTATGTGGTCATATCTTCAACTACTTCCTCTTGTACCTGCATCTGATTATTGACATCCACATAAAAATAAATCCATCTACCGAAATACATGGGTCATTAGCTGTTGGTACCGCCAGTTATCTAGGAACCCTTTTCAGCTACATGGTTCATTCAACCATTCTTCCTCATACCTCCCCCTGCATCACATCGTCATCAACCTTGTTTTTTTTTCTGCTTACCCATAACCATGCTCTGGGTTTTCTCGGATTACCCTCAACCATGCACTAGGTTTATGCTCTTGGTTTCTCGGATTACCCTCAACCATGCACCAGGTTTTCTCGGATTACCTATAACCATGCTTTACATAGTGGTTTTTAGATCACCGCTAACTTTTCACATTAGGGGAGTACACAATAGCTCATGTACATAGTATTTTCTAGGACCACTACATCAAAATATCATAGCCTTACTTTCAATTACATGTATGACTCAAAAATGACATAACTATGCACACCTTCAAACCAAAAAATATCAATAGCAATACTTGTAAAATCATAACTCAATCACACCTTTTTTTTTCACCTCACTTCACTTCACTTCACTATAAATATTCCATCTCACTTCACTTCACTTCACTATAAATCTTCCATGCAGTGTGACCTCCTTTCGGTTTCCATGCACCTTCATAAATACCCAAAGATACCAATAACATAACAACAACGCGGATCAACAAAAATATCTGGGAAAAACATCCACTCACAAAATGCAACAGACTTCTTGTGATATTCTTATACCAAATTAAATGTTGCCTTTTCCCTTGTGAGAAGGGCGTGTATGTGATGTTGAAGCAATTGGATGAGATCCGCGTGGGCGATGGCTAGTTCCTTCTGCAGTTGTTGCACCTGTCTTTGCAGAACGAAGATTGCTTCGACGCACCCATAAACAAGGTCTTTCAAATGGGCTTCTTCTTCGTAGGCCAGAGAATTCATCGCGTATTCTCACTGATGAGGAGCCAAGTCATTGAGAATTTTAGTCACATTGCTCGCTCCGAAGATCTTGTGAACATTGGCAAATTTTTTAGGTTCTTCTTGAGGAAAATATTGTGCAAATACACACTCTGAAGTACACTTTCTTCTTAGGAATTTGCAAGCATCCCAGGGTGAGTTCAACGAGGTCAAATCCATCTCTTTTCTTGAGGTACAGAATTTATTTGTACTGTCCACAAACAATTAAAGGCAATTTTTCTCCACTGTGTTTACCGCGGACCTTTTTGGTTCGATTGTCGAAAACTCGCAGCCGGACCCAACTGAGAAAATCTTTGTTGATGACTAATATGGCTTTCAAAGTACCAAGCATGGTGGCTACAATATAGCCTCAACTGTTGAGTGGAAATTTCCTGGAACCCTAATTTGTGCTTAAATAAACATTCCGTGAACAATTAACCTTGAAGCCAAACATGTGCTTCGATTATAATTTGGTACGTCTATATCTCATAGCAATCGCTATAGCTGTTCGAAACTCAAAAAAATTTCATGCTTGCGTACAAACACCCAAACCAGTACTGTCATAGACCCTCAAACACTGCAGCTTCCCAGTGTCGCCCAGCGGCCAGCCTCCGGCCGCCTGGTAGAGGAAGTCGACATGCCAAAAAAACTCTCCATGCACAGGTTGCTCCACTCTCTAGATGACACGACAGATCATGTGACAGTCTCAACACAACAGACAACATGGATCATTGATCCTTGCAGTGATAAAATGGGACCATGATAAAATGGGAGAGTAGAGTGATATGAACACATATTCTATTACTTACAATATCAATACAATGGACTCTATTATATAGAGTGTACAAGTTGTTATAAGATCTAACTTATTCTAAAGATAACTGGAGAGGTTGAGATATTCTCTCAACCACACACCAAACAAGGATCTCACCAATCCAACTCTCTAACAACCTCTTAAGAATAGGATCACACAACTCACGTAGAGATTAACTCTACTTCTCAATACATTAGCAAGCATATTAGATAAGTAGGAATTATATATTCCAACACTCTCCCTTAATGACTACTTATCTAAATATCTATGTGGTCATATCTTCAACTGCTTCCTCTTGTACCTGCATCTGATTATTGATGTCCACATAAAAAGAAATCCATCTACCGGAATACATGGGTCATCAGCCGCTATAACCGCCAGTTGTCTAGGAATATTTTTCAACTACATGGTTCATTCAACCATTCTTCCTCATACCTCCCCCTGCATCACATCGTCATCAACCTGGGTTTTTTTCGGCTTACCCATAACCATGCTCTAGGTTTTCTCGGATCACCCTCAACCATGCACTAGGTTTTCTCGGATTACCTGTAACCATGCTCTGGGTTTCTCGGATTACCCTCAACCATGCAATAGGTTTTCTCGGATTACCTGTAACCATGCTTTACATAGTGGTTTTTAGATCACCACAAACTTTTCACATTAGGGGAGTATACAATGTCTTAGGTACATAGTATTTTCTAGGACCACTACATCAAAATATCATAGCTTTGCTTTCAATTACATGTGTGACTCACAAATGACATAACTATTCACACCTTCAAACCAAAAAATGTCAATAGCAATACTTGTAAAATCATAAGTGAATCACACTTCTTCTTCTTTTTTTAATAATATTGGAGGTTGTGAGTCCAACGGAATGAGCACGTACACCTCACTTCACTTCACTTCACTATAAATCCTCCATGCAGTGTGACCTCCTTTCGGTTTCCATGCACCTTCATGAATACCCAAAGATACCAGTCACATAACAACAATGTGGATTAACAAAAATATCTAGGAAAAACATCCACTCAGCAAATGCAACAGACTTCTTGTGATCTGCTTATACCATATTAAATGCTCAAGCATATTAAATGTTTCCTTTGCCCTTGTGAGAAGGGCGTGTATGTTATGTTGGAGCAATTGGATGAGATCCACGTGGGCGGCGACCAGTTCCTTTTCCAGTTGTTGCACCTATCTTTGCAGAACGAAGATCGCTTCGACGCACCCATAAACGAGGTCTTTCAAACGGGCTTTTTCTTCATAGGCCAGAGAATTCACCGCATCTTCTCCCTAATGAGGAGCCAAGTCATTGAGAATTTTAGTCACATTGCTCGCTCCAAAGATCTTCTGAACATTGGTAAATTTTTGAGGTTCTTCCGGAGGAAAATATTGTGCAAATACACACTCTGAAGTACAATTTCTTCTTAGGAATTTGCAAGTAGCACAGGGTGAGTTCGACGAGGTCGAAGCCATCTCTTTTCTTGAGATATGGAACTTATTTGTACTATCCACAAACAATTAAAGGCAATTTTCCTCCACTGTGTTTACCACAGACCTTTTTGGTTCGATTGCCGAAATCTCACAGCCGAACCCAACTGAGCAAATCTTTGTTGATGATTAATATGGTTGTCAAAGTACCAAGCGTGGTGGCTATGATCTAGCCTCAACTATTGAGTGGAAATTGGCTGGAACCTTGATTTTTCTTAAATAAACATTCTGTGAACAGTTAACCCTGAAGCCAAACATGTGCTTCAATTGTAATTTGGTACGTTTGTATCTCATAGCAATCGCTACAACTATTCAAAACTCAAAAATTGTTTGTTCTTTCATACAAATGCCCAAACCAGTACTGTCATTGACCCTCAAACACTGCAACTTCCCAGCGTCGCCCAGCGACCAGCCTTCGGCCATGGGGTAGAGGAAGTCGACTTGCCGAAAAAACTCTCCACGCACAGGTTACTCCACACTCTAGACGACATGACGGATCAAGTGACAGTCTCAACACTACAGGCAACTTGGATCATTGATCCTTGCAGTGATCGATGCTTGAACGAATATTCCTTACTTTAGGGCTGCAAGCTCCAATAAGTCAAACACACTCCTCTACTCTTTGCATATGCCTGGGCACTCCGGTGAGGGAGTTATGCCCAACACTGATGCTCTGATACCAAGATAAAATGGGAGAGTAGAGTGATATGAACAAACATTCTATTACTTGCAATATCAATACAATGGACTCTATTATATAGAGTGTACAGGTTGTTATCAGATCTAACTTATTCTAAAGATAACTGGAGAGGTTGAGATATTCTCTCAACCACACAACAAACAAGGCTCTCGCCAATCCAACTCTCTAACAACCTCTTAAGAATAGGATCACATAACTCACGCAGAGATTAACTCTACTTCTCAATACATTAGCAAGCATATTAGATAAGTAGGAATTATATATTCCAACACTCTCCCTTAATGACTACTTATCTAAATATCGATGTGATCATATCTTCAACTACTTCCTCTTGTACTTGCATATGATTATTGACGTCCACATAAAAATAAATCCATCTACCGAAATACATGGGTCATCAGTCGTTGTAACCGCCAGTTATCTAGGAATCCTTTTCAACTACATGGTTCATTCAACCATTCTTCCTCATACCTCACCCTGCATCACATTGTCATCAACCTGGGTTTTTTTTGGCCTACCCATAACTATGCTCTAGGTTTTCTTGGATTACCCTCAACCATGCACTAGGGTTTCTCGGATTACCTGTAACCATGTTTTACATAGTGGTTTTTAGATCACCACGAACTTTTCACATTAGGAGAGTATACAATAGCTCAAGTACATAGTATATTCTAGGACCACTACATCAAAATATCATAGCCTTGCTTTCTATTACATGTGTGACTCGTAAGTGACATAACTATGCGCACCTTCAAACCAAAAAATATCAATAGCAATACTTGTAAAATCATAACTCAATCACACTTTTTTTTTTTTAATAATATTGGAGGTTGTGAGTCAGACGGAATGAGCACGTACACTTCACTTCACTTCGCTTCACTATAAATCCTCCATGTAGTGTGACCTCCTTTCGGTTTCCATGCACCTTCATAAATACCCAAAGATACCAGTCACATAACAACAACACGGATCAACAAAAATATCTGGGAAAAACATCCACTCAGCAAACGCAACAGACTTCTTGTGATCTTCTTATACCATATTAAATGATGCCTTTTCCCTTGTGAGAAGGTCGTGTATATGATGTTGGAGCAATTGGACGAGATCCGCGTCGGCTACAGCCAGTTCCTTCTGCAGTTGTTGCACCTGTCTTTGCAGAACGAAGATCGCTCTAACGCACCCATAAACGAGGCTTTCAAATAGGATTCTACTTTGTAGGCTAGATAATTCACCGCGTCTTCTCGCTAATGAGGATCCAAGTCGTTGAGAATTTTAGTCACATTGCTCACTCCAAAGATCTTGTGAACATTGGCAAATTTTTGAGGTTCTTCTGGAGGAAAATATTGTGCAAATACACACTCTGGAGTACACTTTCTTCTTAAGAATTTGCAAGCAGCGCAGGGTGAGTTCGACGAGGTCGAAGCCATCTCTTTTCTTGAGATATAGAACTTATTTGTACTGTCCACAAACAATTAAAGGTAGTTTTCCTCCATTGTGTTTACCACAAACCTTTTTGGTTTGATTGCCGAAATCTCGCAGCCGAACCCAACTGAGCAAATCTTTGTTGATGAATAATATGGTTGTCAAAGTACCAAGCGTGGTGGCTACGATCTAGCCTCAACTGTTGAGTGGAAATTTGACGGAACCCTAATTTTTGCTTAAATAAACATTCTGTGAACAGTTAACGCTTAAGCCAAACACTGTGCTTCAATTGTAATTTGGTACGTCTGTATCTCATAGCAATCTCTACAGCTGTTCGAAACTAAAAAATTGTTCGTTCTTGCATACAAATTCCCAAACCAGTACTGTCATCGATCGTCAAACACTGCAGCGTCCCTGCATCACCCAACGGCTAGCCTCCGGCCGCCAGGTAGAGGAATTCGACCTGCCGAAAAAATCTCCATGCACAGTTTGCTCCACTCTCTAGACGACACAACGGATCAAGTGACAGTCTCAACACAACAGACAACTTGGATCATTGATCCTTGCAGTGATCGATGCTTGAACTAATATTCCTTACTTAATGGTTGCAAGATCCAATAAGTCAAACACACTCCTCTACTCTTTGCATATGCCTGGGCACTCCGGTGAGGGAGTCACTCCCAACCCTGACGCTCTAATACCATGATAAAATGGGAGAGTAGAGTGATATGAAAAATTATTCTATTACCTACAATATCAATACAATGGACTCTATTATATAGAGTGTACATGGTGTTATCAGATCTAACTTATTCTAAAGATAATTGGAGAGGTTGAGATATTCTCTCAACCACACACCAAACAAAGATCTCACCAATTCAACTCTTTAACAACCTCTTAAGAATAGGATCACACAACTCACGTAGAGATTAACTCTACTTCTCAATACATTAGCAAGCATATTAGATAAGTAGGAATTATATATTCCAACACACCAAATGGCTAGCTTGTATTGTGATTTCATTAGCGATTGAATGACCTGAATGGATTTGTAAGGCCTTTCAAACATAGCCTCAAAATAAATAAATAAATCTATTCATCTTCTTACAAAATAAATTCAATTTAGTTCAAGATTTTCCTTTCATGATTTTCTTTACAACAACATAATAATAAAAAAAATACGTACCTCTACATGTAGATTAGTTGATTTAGTCCCTGGTTCTCTTGTTCTTGATCTTGCCCAACTGCCCAACTGAATATTAACCTATCAGCCAACTAGGAACAACCTCTCCGGCGCCCTAGCTCCAGGAATCCTTGCGGTTTCCTGGCCCCCAAGACCAAAATTCCCAGCAACAAAAGTGCCCTGTGAGAGTTTCAAAAATAATTTGTTCTCCCAATTTTCCTCCTCCTCCTCCTCTGTCACCTCTTGTAGAAATTTCCAATGCAAAAAAATGAGAGCTCTTCCAAGTCCTCTCCTCTCTTCCTTATTCTCCCCTCTCCTTCAATTCCCCAACTACCTTATCCCCCTCATTAATTCCCCAACAGACTTATACTTTCATTAATTACTTCACCTACCTTTTAATAATAAAATAATAAAAATACTCATTTAATTTATTTTAATAATTAATTAAATTTAAATTAAAAACTTTTAAAATTAAATAATCAATTTGGGTTGTTGCATACACACAACCTTCAAGAAACTTTGTCCCGAAGTTAGAGTAATTTACAATACAAGGGTAACGACACACGATTCATACATCCACAACAAATAATCAACATCATCATTTTAAAACACTTATACATACTAGTGTACATGTGCAAGGCATGTATGTGTAGCTAGCACATACAAGACTCACACATGCACTAATGACAATAATTATCACTACTAAAGTAATTATTGCATGCATCCAATCCAATCAACAAGACCATTCATTTCATAAAAGATAGTAGACAAATTAAATGTTTGTGAAATCCCTCAATTATAATAATTTAGCACAAGCAACATTCACTTTGATAATTGTAGTTCAGCTAAGAAAATATAATACACACACACACACACACACACATATATATATATAACGAGGAAATCAAGAAATTCTACCATAAGGTGAAAGCCCCACACACTCTCAACTACTTTTAGTCATCCTTCCTCCCTATCCTACTTCCATCTTCCATCCCTATCCTTCCTCTCCTGGACTATCTTGGAGCGTCAACTATATTGACCTAACTCTAAATAGAACCCGTAAGCGGAAGTGTCAACTCTCTTGACCAAGATTCCCCAACAGGCAATTGACAGTCATCATCACATGTCTAGGGGAGCGTGAGCTAACACCGTCCTCCCATGACTCCAGGTTTCAGAGGATACACTGTGGGAAATGTCTCCACCCCTCCTAATAGGACTAGGGTCCACACCCTACCATGGAACATATAGTGGCACTGTGTTGCTAGTAATTTTGTCATCGTATATTCAGTTTTAGGCAGTCTCACCACCTGAAAAAAAAAATTGCACTGGTCCACATGTCATAGCAATGCATTCGAACCAACATAATTTCACATACAATGATTCATACCATATTGTTTCTCGGTCGGTGTTCATGACATCAACCTTTTATTATCATTATCCTTTGGCTATTTCATAGCCCATTGACCTGCATATTAGTCTATAACACAAACTCATACATATCTATGCATTATCATCATGTAAATGCATTTAACCATAATCTGAATTCGGTATCCACATACCAACAACTTTAAATGTCAAAATTTTCAAGTTAGAAATATATTGCATAATATCCATCATAATTCAAATAACGTTAAACATTCATAGAATTGACATTCACATAGGTTCATACGTCTTAAATGTTCAAGTGTATCATTAATAGTTTCACAGTGAATAGAAAATAAAGGTGATTAGGTCTTAGGTAATTCTAGTCATCTAAGTCAAAAGGTGGCATTACATACACCCAACCTTCAAGGAAACATATTTCCGAGGTGGTAAAAAAAAAGTGAGGGATGATCTCATCATAAGGTCTCGACATCCTCCCAAGTAGCAGATCCTAGGCTATACTTGTCCCACTGGACCTTAACTTGGTTTACTAGACGATTCCTGAGTTGTCAGACCATATGGTCCAATATGTGTAACGGTTCGACCATGAGGGTTCTCGTGTCCGACACCTGCAATTCCTTCCAATTCAATTTATCATATTCATCAACAACATAATGACGTAGAACAGATACAAGAAAACATTATGAGTTTTATGCAAGTGGGGTGGAAGTACGAGACGATAGGCTACGGGTCTAATTATCTCTTTGATTTTGAACGATCCTATAAATCGAGGCGACAACTTTGTCCCCTTCATGAACCAAATGGTACTCTTATTAGGCCCAATACGAATGAAAACTTGATATCCCACTTTATAACTTCGTTCAATCCTATGTGTATCAACATAGCATTTATGTCTATCTTGTGCTTCCTTTAGTCGTTTCCTAATCTGAATCACCTGTTCCTCCATCTCTTGAATCAATTATGGCCCAACTGTCACTTAGTCTTCTAACCTTTCCCAACTCAACGGTGTCCTACATGCCCTTCCATACAGAGCTTCATAGGGTGGCATTCTGATGGAGCTATGAAAGTTTTTATTGTAGGAGAACTATACCAAAGATAGGTACATCTCTTAATGGGTTTGATTATCCAAAACATACATCCTAAGCATGTCTTCCATAACTTTATTTACTCTTTCATTTTTCCCATATGTTTCGAGATGATATGTTGTGTTTAAGTTCAACTGAGTTCCTAACACTGACTGTAAACTTGTCCAAAACTTAGATGTGAATCGAGAGTCCCTATCTGAAATGATATTCTTGGGTAACTCGTGCAGACGGATGACCTCACTTATAAACACGCGTTCCACATCAGTTACATCATAAGTGTCTCTAACTGGAATACAATAAGCACTCTTGGTCAACTTATAAACTATCACAAGAATGACATTATGTTTGTGCAATGTGAGTGTCAATCCCACAACAAAATCCCTAGAAATGACTTCCCACTTGGACATAGGAACATCATGTGGTTATAGGAGATGTGTCGGGTGGTGGTGGTCAAACTTCACTTATTGACACTCTAGGCATTTGGTGAAGAAATGGACTACATCACGCTTCATGCCTACCCAGAAGAAAATCTTCTTCATGTCTGCGTACATTTTCTTCACACCCGGATGTGCACAATAAAGTGCTCTATGGGCTTCCTTGAGTATGATGCTTCGAATATCCCCACCTTTGGGGATGTACATCCTTCCCTGATATCTTAACAATCCATCTGCTTCCAGGCTATATCCTTCATAATTTTAATCTACTTGCCTCCCACTCTGGAGGGTTGAAGTAACCTTTAAATACCAACTATCTCCAAGAAGTTTCCCCAACACACGCTCCCTCAGATTAACTTTTAAGGGTACCAAAGAGAAGACAAGTGGTCTCTTGCTCAAGGCATTTGCGACCACATTCTCCTTTCCCTTGATGTACGAAATTCCAAAATTGTACTCACTCATAAACTCACTCCATCACCTCTTCCTGGCATTGAGATCCCTTTGAGTGAAGATATGCTTTAAGCTTTCATGGTATGTTTTGAGCTCAAAGCTTCGCCCCACTAGATAATGCCTCCAAAGCTTCAGAGCTAGTATTACAACTGCCAACTCTAAATCATGAGTAGCATAAAGCTCCTCATGTTGCTTCAACTTTCTTGATGCATACGTTATCACTCCCCCATAATGCATTAGCACGACCCCCAATCCTTGCTTCAAGGCATCTGTGTAAAATATGAAGTATTTTCCCATATCCGACACTCATAGAATTGGTGCACTAGTTAGTAACCTCTTAATCTCGATGAATGCAATATCACATTCTTTTGTTCATTCATACCTGACCCCCTTGAGATGCAAGGTGGTGATGGGTTTCGCTATTTTAGAGAACCTTTCCACGAACCTTCGATAATAACCCGCTAGCCCCATGAAGCTTCTTACCTCATGAGCATTTTTCGGCACTGGCCATTCCATAATGGCCTTTACCATTTCTGGGTCCACAAAGATTCCTTCACCGAAAATGATATGACCTAAATAGTGAATTTCTTTTTGGAATAAAGAACACTTCGATAACTTGCCATACAATTTTTTCTCTCTAAGGCACGACAACACCACTCACAAGTGTTACTCATGTTCTCTTTCATTCTTGGAATAGATGAGGATATAATCCAGAAAGACCTGTACAAATCAGTCTAAGTACTTTCAAAATACACCATTCATGAGGCTCGTAAATACTGTTGGCACATTAGTCAAACCAAAAGGTACTACGTTGAACTCATAATGCCCAAACCTAGTTCGCAATGCAGTTTTAGGAATATCGCCTTCCTTAATCCTTAACTGGTGATACCCTAATCATAGATCAATTTTTTAGAACACTGCTGCTCCTTTCATCTGATCAAAGAGGTCATCTATCTGTGGCATTGGGTACCTATTTTTTACTTTAACACGATTCAAGTCACTGTAATCTATACACAGTCGTAAGGAACCATCATTCTTCTTCAAAAAAATTATTGGTGCACCCCAAGGTGAGACACTAGGCCTTATTAGCCCTAAGTCAAGTAGTTTCTTCAACTGCATTTGCAACTCACAAAGTTGCGATACTGTCATCCTATACGATGTCTTGGAAATTGGCTTCGCACCATACTATTCTCTTCCTCGGTTTCTTGGATCTTGGCTTCGTACTAGGTTTTAGCTCGATGGTAAAATCAAGCTCCCTCTCAAGAGGTAACCTTGGAAACTCTTTCGGAAAAACATCCTTCAACTCCAACAATACTGGATATTGATTCAAGGAGGGCCATTTCCCTTCATTCACTGCTTCCACTACATACAATTGACAACCTTGCCTCATTCAACGTTTAACCTTCATGATCGAGATAAAGCGTAGAGACTCTTTCCTCCGTACACCGTGGATCTCTACTGACCTTCCTTCATCGTCAACACAATGAACCCTTTTCGCGAAACAATCTACCATAGCTCAATGGGCTTCTAACCAGTCCATTCCGATGATTAGGTCATATGTCCCTAGAGAAGTGACGTACACCTTCAACCTAGTAATAAACACTCACAGGTCTACATGAAACATGATGTTTGAGGTTTGGACTTGTCGATGGTGGTTTTGTTTGGTGCATGGAGCATTTGGATGACTCAAGGATTTAGATTTTGAGTTGAGCTTAGAACATTGGACCCAAATAACTAAACCCCCTTTTATTAAATATACCTTTTATAACCGTAAATAATTTATTTATATGTGGAATCATGCATTATACATTTCTAACCATAAAACACTTTATTTATACACTTCATAATTTAATTCAAAATTTATTTATATATAATTTAAATCAAAATTATTATATATATAATTATATTTATAAAAAATAAAATAAATTGAAAATCAAATCAAATAAGCAACAAATAAATGGAATTAAAATTCACTTAAATAAATTATAGTAAAAGAAATGCAAAACAATGCGGGGTCAACACTAGGCCTTGCATGCCCGCGTGCCCATCCCCCTCACCTTCCTACGACAAAATATCAACACTAAAACCCTCCTCACTTACTCCCTCATTTGAATTGTTAGGGTTTTGGTTATTCTTTCTAAGTGGGTGAGCATATGGCGGCCATTGTTCGAGCTTCAATCCCATAAAACCCATAACTTTCTTTGTTCTCAGGTTGGGTTGTAGCAATGCGACCTTCTTTATTAGTGAATCCCCAGGGCCTTTCTTTGCTACACAGGCTAGCGCCCAAGACCAAGTGCCAGAATCTCTTAACGTTTGGCCTCAATTCTCCTCATGATATCATGTTAACACACCCCATTCCGATTCCCGACCCGGTCTTATCATTTTATGGCATTCAATTTGATGTTGGCAGTAGGTTTCCGATTGTAAAGCCTTCCTCAATTAAATGAGCACGTGGCCCTCTCGATTTGATCGTGCATCCATGTATTTTCTTCATTTCAGAGGTCGCAGGGATGGGTCCCAAGGCATACATTCATAACAATCTACTCTATATGTTTGGGATTTGGATTCCGAAGCCGAGAAGACTAGGGTTTTGGCCTACATGTCAACATCTCGGAAGGTCACTCTTCGCATACGCGAGGTATGGAAAGATAACCTTGAAGAGTAGAGTGTTGTTTGTTTCGGTTCTTGATTTGTTGTGTTGTGGCAGGTTAAACAGATTCATTTTGATTTTTTCTGTAAATTATTTATTGTTTATGACATGAAATACGCGAAGAATTGGTTCAGAGCCCCCAAATGATGGCTATGGCTAGAAATTGGATATTTTGAAGTTGATACCCACTCTGCCTATGGATGAATACCGGTTCAGAACCCTATGAAGTTTCAGATATCTCAATCTGCAATTTCAATTTTGCGTTGCAAATTTTAGATTTTAGAGAAATATCTGTAGCGATGTATCTATTTTATGTTGTCCACAGGGCTGCCTCATCTGTTGCACTAGTGGCCTTAAGAGCCATAAAGTAGCAGATATTCATTCATTCAGTTGGTTGGTATGCATTTCAAAACCGCTACAGGAGAGAAATAATGAAGGGAACATCATCGCTTCCAAGCCGAGCGACTACTTCAATAGTATCCAAGTCGAAATTTGAAGAAAACCTCCCGGCGGTGCTCGACGAGGAGATTCAGTGTGCGGTTGAATCAGACCCTGCCATGTAGGATGTAAAACCTGAGGGAACCATACCCTTCAAGATTGAATATTTTCCAGGAATTCAGACGATCACACTCCGTAGGAAATATGGCAACGAGGAGATAAAGGTTGAAGTTCTGTCCGGGGACGTTGGTGATGGTAACGATGAAGAAGGCATTAGCAGTGATACTGCCTCAGGCGGATTCCAAGTGAATTTAATGGTATTTTTTTCTAAAGGAGGAGGTCCTTTCCTCAAGTTTATTTTCACTGGGTATGTCGACGAGGTTTCAATCGAGGGCATGGCTGTCAAGCAGAAGCAACCTATTGTATCCTTTTCGCCACTTGAATGAGAAAAATAGGGACACTTTGAAGTCCAGTTGGGTCTTTTGAACATGACAGAAGTTAGTGTATGAGTAAATGACTCAATCACATAAAATAAACAAACAACTAAGTTAATAACAATAAAAGAAATGAAACTACAATGCATAAGAAAATTAGAACCAAAATCAATCAAGCAATTGACCAATATTCATGCCACCAATGGATAGATTGTATTAATGGGAAAACACCAAAGAGAAAAGGAGACTTATGGGTCCTCTCTTCCTCAAGGGAGGGCTCTTGAATCCCCTATGTGAGATCTCTTCTTACAAATGGAAAACTAGAAAGGAAATGGTGAAGAAATCCAAGCTTATTCCCTCAAGAGGTGAGGTGAATAGCTCAATGAAATGATGCTAGTATGCTCCAAGAAGGAAAGAGGTTCCTTGTAGGAGAATAGAGGCATCATAACAATACAATGAGATTATTGAATTCATAGTGCACCCATGGTCTTTTTTTATAGAAAATAATTGAGGCATTATCCAACCGGTCTTTAGTGTGAACAAGGGGCCCTTTAGGGCACCCTTTGGTCTTTGACCAGCCCCCCACTCGGATTCAGCTCGGATTTGAGGGTCAAATCGACTTGGGAGATGAATTCAAAGTGGGTGAGGGGCTGAAAAGAACTATAAATGTGTCGTTCTTAGGTGTGTGCGGATTTTTGTGTACACAATCGCTCATCGGGTGCATGTGCACTTTTCCTTCATTTTTTGCTTGAGCATGTGAGCGCACTTCCTTTGTATTCTGAGCGCATGTCAATTTTATAACCAATTGTATAGTTTTTGTGCCCTTTGGAAATGTATTTTTGGGGCTATGAATGAAATAATAGGTGTTTGGAGATGTTGGATTCCTGTAACCATTTGCGGATGAAATTTAAGTGATAACAAATGCCCCATGATGTGTGAGGTTAGGAGCATACATATAGCCGAAATACATCAATGTTTCTTCTACTGAGAGTACCATTGTAAGAAAGAGTGTTGATAGGAACTGCAAGAGTGATCCGATGGAGAGAGAGGGGAAACTATGGGACCCAACCTTTCTCTAGGTGTGGAAAAAAAAACCATATACAAACGAGGTGGGCATGCCCCATGCTCTTGTCATGTAACTCAAATGTGTAAGATAGTAACTGAAGTTGTATGTTGATGTAGATATCTGTAGCGACCTCCAGGGTGGTTTGATAATGGAAATGAAAATTCTGATGGTGAACATACTCTGAAAAAAGGCGATGACACCTGGAAGAAGTGTCGATGACACGTAGGCATTGACGGGCCAACAAATTTCATAGGTCTTCAACTAATATAAAACAACTGCAATAGTCGCAAAGTAAGACCCACCGTAACATGAGATTGTGTTGACGTCGAGTGTTATAGGGGTCAACGACAGCAAAGAGCGATAATGGTTCTCTCTGTGGCGTCCGAGACTCCTCATTGTAAAGGTAATGAGAGTCAAGATAGTGTCGCCCTTCTAGAAACTGTGCTGATGTCGACAGAAAAGGAGACGCGACTCCAAGAAGAACAGGGCTTCATGAAATCCACTGGATGAGATCAGGAACTCATGAGGTACATGAATGAAGTCAAGATGTGGTGAGACTCAAGACTGCCCTTGGTTGGGGATATATGTGAAGTATTAGTGGCAACAACCGTGAAACTGGATCTAGCATCAGGGGGATGACTAGACTTGGGTTAAATTGTGCCAGAGGCATGACAAAGTGGAAAAACTTAGAGATCAGAGGTATGTGGACTGTGGGATACTCGAGGTTTATGGATGATTTCAACAAGAGTAGAAGGTAAGGAATTCCCCAACCAAGGGAGACAGGTTTTCTTTGTCGAATAAGTGTGCAGATACAGAAACGGGTGCCCCAGTGTAAGATGGCTTGGCGCGTGAGGGCACAAGTTGCGTGGAGAACTGGTGGAGGGTGGGGGTCCCATAGGTGGGTTTCTGTATGAGGTAAATGAATGGAGGGAAATCTGTAGATGGGAAAACTGACTGTGGATGAAATGGAGGGTTAATGATAATGTGGAGGTGCAGTCAAATGATAGCCGTGAGGAGATATTCTGGGAGTCCATTGGGAAAGCTAGCAAAATGAGGAGGAGTATGTGGCTGATTCTCGAACATGCTTAAGATTATCGGGACTCCCATCCCTAGGGGTTGAAAGAAACATGAGTGTAAAAGTGCCAAAGGGGACTATGAATGGGACAGCTCATGTAGGAGAGAGTGCTATCGGTTGACAGTACCAAAATGCAGTGGAGGTGATAGTACTGCAGAGACGGATGTGAGGATATGACATGCAAATGGCGGAGGGTGTGACTAGGAGATGCAATTGATATTCAGAGGGAATGATTGCATGCCAGTGTCAATCACATACCTAAAGGGGATGCACTGATGCATCATGACCAAGTATCTACACACATGAAAACCGAATACCCGACGTGAACAATATCTGAAGATAAAGAACATGTAACAGTTATTTGATAATTTTCAACATCAGCATGTGTACCTAGGCATGATGTGAGAAAAATGTTCCCCTGGGGACCAATGATGGATGGTGACCCGGGGAATGTGACTGTGTAGGTGGCAGGATCCTGATCCCATGGCTAAAGATGGATCGGAAAACAAATGCTCTGAGCTCCTGTAATTGAGCATGAAAGTTTGACAAAAGGGATTATATATGGCTATAGGGACCACATTGCCACCTCATTTGTACCTTCTTCCATAGTGATTTGACGAGAGGTTTTTAGAGAAGATTTGGAGATTCTGGGAGTTCGAGCCAGCCAATACAGGATTTGTGAGAGCCAGGTTAGTGGTCTCATCCTCCTGCATAGTAGTTAGGGTTTCTTTTGTTGGCAAGTTCGTACGGATGGCCATACTTCGAGATTTTGTGAGGGTGGGCTCCCTAGTGTGCAGGTGATCGAAGGATACCCACACGGGGGTGCGTGGCTGTAGAGAGGACAACCATGCATGGGGGCACGTGAGTGAGAAAAATAGGTGCGCATTGAATGTGCGCCTGTTCGAAGTGCAGCTGCACACTGTGCGCAACTGTTTCTCTGACAGATGCACACTGTGTGCAGTTGTTTCTCTGACAGTTGTGCACTAGTGTGCAGCTATGTAACGAACAAGTGCGCATGAATGCACGCCTGTGGGTATGACAGATGTGCATTGATGCATAGATGTTTCTTAGACAATTGTGCATTGATGCACAGCTATGCGAAGAACAGGTGTGCATATGTGCATGCTTGTGGGGGGTGACAACCGCGCACATGAGGCAAAGCTGGGGGTTTTGAAAAAACTTTTATTTTTTGAAGTTTTGTCGTTTTATGAATTGTGATGGTTGATAAAGTGTTGCTTGTGTGAATGCAGGTGATCAGAGGATGAAAGTCCACTGGAGGGAGAGGGATTGGGCATGCCTCAGGGAGGCGGTGAGGGATGAGTCGGGTGTTCAAGGACCTTTGGCAACCTATGGGTTGCTAAAGTTCTTCAACTGCCCACTGCTATGGGCATAGGAGTACCTGTTGCAGTTTTTTATTTCCATGTGGAGTACTGAGCTACAGTGATTCATTATGTGGGGGGAGCAACTGACATTCTTTGCGATGGAGGATGTTTATTTCTTGACAAGGCTCCCTTTTTGGGAGAGGGCCCTACCTGTTGATCCCTAGTTGCCAGGGGAGGCACATTTGGCAGACTTAGTGTGAACATATTGTTCGGGGATGAACTTTATGTCAGGTTCAGTCGTGCGGATTGGGGCGATGGATGCCCTCAGGCATCGTTGCATCGTAGTGATGAGCATGAGGATCTACGAATCCTTAGCTACTCAGCAGATCAGTGGTGGTCAACTGAGGGTTATGCAGAGAGCATTGGGTGGAGAGCATTTTGCTTGGGGCTTGATGCTGCACACCAATATGATGGGGTATCTCAATGATGTCGGGCCTCTAACTCAGGTGAGTTTGCCTTTGGGTCGATCTTGGTGGCATGGTTCTTGGAAAGGGTGCCCATGTTGCGCTCTAGATTTTTGTTGTCGGCGATTGATGCACGGGAGTCATGCCTAATGCAGTGGGCATCCATTTTGGTACGACATGGAGGTGGGGAGGGCGGCCATTATTTTACAGTCGATATGGAATGTGTGTGGCACCAGATGCCATAGATTATACTGCGGTACCCATATGGTGGGATGGACTACCGCTAGGACCCAGATATGGCTTTACCTCCTAGAGAGGATTGGGACCATAGAGGTATGTTAGTGTACTTTATGTTTTGTGATTTTGATAGTATATCATATGTGTTATGTATGGATGGATGTTGATGCTATCATTTTTTTGTTGTGTGTACAGATGTGGGGCCGCGAGGTCAAGAGGTGGAGTTAGTTAGAGCGTCGGCTCGTCAGGGGCCCGTGAGACTGTCGCGGTGGGAGAGAGACGTCGGAGGGACAAGGCTAGTGTGAGGCCATCCGATGACGTGAGAGATGGTAGGAGACATAGATTTGATGACCCTGGTGCAGGGCTATTGAATGCGTCTCAGGGAGAGGCCGGCGGGGTGCTTGAGGATTTCTGCCGCTGGTTGGAGGTGGTGCTACAGGGAGTGCCCGAGGGCATGTGGACTTAGGTCTAGGATGAGGGATTCTTGGAGAAGTGCATGGGCCTTCCGGTGGAGTTGCGGACCCTGATCCACAAAGAAGCTATAGCAGGGGAAGATATGACTGGGCGGCTGCCCCCTAGACCTGGAGGACCCCCAGCTGGTGGGGCACCTCCTCCAGATAGAGGACCTGGTGGTGGCGCTATAGAGGCACCATGAGTGCTCTTGTTGTGTATTTTTGTATTTATATAGGCCTGCGAGCCCATTTTGTATAGGGTAGTGTGACATCTATTTTGTAACTATAGGGATAAGGGGGCTCACCTTCCTACGAGCGATGTACATGTTTTACTTTATTGTAAATATTGATGACACATTGATCGATATATATATATATATGGATATACATTTTGGGGATCTTCGTTATGTTCACATGTGATTATGTTTTGTGATGCTTTTTATGATGTTTAATCTATATGCTGTGACATATTTTTGATGATTTATGCATGTGTGATGGTGTCTTGATGTGATAAATGCCAATCTAACACTAGGTTAGCCATGTTATCTGCTATTTGATTGAATTGTCGTGGAATATGTGTAAATGTTATTGAATCAAAATGTCGAGATAAGAGTCTAACTTGCAGGTATTTGCGGAAGAGGCAAGGATCGCGGACATGGTACACATTGTTGAGCTGCAGGACGAAAAGATGGGAATCTAACAAGACGCTAAGGTGATGAATGTGGCGGTGACTGGAATCGGCAAGGAGGCCAATAACGACTGTGTATTCTACTTGGTTGTTGGTTGCTGAGCCCAAACATATGCCGCTAGAGTGGAGCAGTTCATGTGAGGGGTATAGAGGGCCCAAGCGACCGAAGCGAGATTCTGTGTCCATCGGCTAGCTCTGTCGGTGTAACCAATGTGGTAGGCCAATGTAGGAAACATCTATCAATAACAAAAATGGTATATCAGACCTAAGTCATGGAGGGAGAAAAACAAGATTAAAAACTCTAAAAATTTGTACAAAAAAGAAAAATCCTAGTGTAGAAGGACTACGCTCAGGCGTAAAATTTATTTAAGTACAACCTGTTGACGGGTTGTTTGAGAGGGTAGCCTTCTGGAGAGGCCAAGATGTATGTGCCTTTAGTGAGGCATTTTTGGACCATGTAGGGTCCATGCCATAATGACTCGAATTTGTCATGGCCGAGGGTATCCTGAGCGACATTGTAAGCAAGGACGAGGTCTCCTTCATTAAATGAGTGAAGGTTGACATGGCGGTCAAAGGTGGCCTTCGACCATTTTTTAGCTGCCTCATTGTTCTGTAATGAAGATCGACGGTCTTCATCCAGTGACTCTAAGTTCAGCAAGCGCTGCTCCATTGGAACAATGTCATGTAATAGCTCGATAGCGGTGCGCAATGTGGTAATTTCGCACTCGATGAGGAGAGTGGCTTCGACCCCATGGACAAGATGAAATGGTGTAAAAACAGTGGCAGTTTGAACTGCTATGCGATAACCCCATAGTTTTGAAAACAACATATGATGCCAATTGGTCTTATATTTGTTAATCGTGCGCTGCAACATGGTTTTGAGGACCTTGTTGACCGCCTCTACCTGTTTGTTGGACTGAGGGTAGTATGGGGAGGCAAACTCATGGGAGAAGCCTAACCTTGAGGATATTTCGACGAAGATCTCATTCTCAAAGTGTTGATCGTGATCATATACTAATTGTTGTGGGACTTCGAAGTAGGTGATGACATGGTTGAAGAAAAAACACATTGCGGTGTCAACGGTGTTGTTGAAGGTAGGCATGGATTTGGCCCATTTGGTAAAGTAATTGACTGCCATGATAATGTATTTGTGTCTATTTCTAGATGGAGGGTTGCAAGTCATGAAGTCAATGCCCCATTTGCAAAAGGGGCCGACAGTGATGACATGGTGTATAAGAGCGAGTGGCGCTCATACTTTGTTTGCATAAAGTTGGCATTTGTCGCGATCGAGGCAGGGCATCTCTGTATATGACCAGGGAAAAATATCTCGGTATTCCTGAAAAAGAGATTTGTAAGATGTGAGTTCCTCAGGGGAGCATGCGGTGCAAATGGTTATTTCTTCGATGATTCCAGTTTTGATGGAAATATCAATTTTGACAGTGGGGGAAATGTTGGCCATGTTGCCTTCTTCAAAAGAATCGAGGGTAGGGATAGGGTTGTTGAACCAGTCTATATGCCTGGATGGAATACAATCCTTGGTTTCAATTGCACATATGGAGGCTTGGCTAGGAGGGTCAAAGGCTTCCTGTGAGAGAAAGAGCGCTCTGTGATGGAGCGCATTCCATGGGCAATAGGGTGTAGTTAGTTCCTCGAGGATATCTTCGTCGCAGTGGAACAGTCGAGAATATAGGGGATCCAAGGAAGTAACATTAGTGACTATCACCATGTGATTGTCTTCAGGTGGTGAAGATGTAGAGGGGGTAGTGAAAATATGGTGCGATGGCGTGCTTTGTTAGAAAAACAGGACCGTGGAGCAATAAAATAAAACAAATGCAGAAACAAAACACAAAAGATACACAATACAATAGAGACATAGATTTACGTGGTTCACCCAGTGTTGGCTACGTCCACCAGAGAAATTGCCAGATCCTTCCTTTTATTATTATCCAACATATGAAGAGATGCAACCTACAACAAACCCACTGAAACATCCTCTTCTTTCTCTCATAGTCTCCTATCTCATAATACAATATTCTCCATCAACCATAGCCGCAATACATTTCCCTCATAAAAGAGGGTTTCCTTCTAGGGAAAAAAACCCTAACATAATCTCTATCGTTAGATCTGTGACCTTATAATGAATGGTCCAGATTTACAATGAAATTACAATATACATTTACAAGGCAA
>SNQJ01S0000808.1:549269-561674 GCA_010110895.2 Picea sitchensis | reverse complement strand
CACATTGAGTTGGTGCTCAATTATAGATGATGTACAGAACTTAAAAGACTGCCTATCATTTCGAAGAAGAAGAGGTTTTCTCCCTTTATGGGTTTCCTCATGAAAATCTGTCTCTGTGTATATCTTATGTGTGACTGATGCTCTTTACTTTTACTGTCCATGTGTTGTATTTTGTTGATGATCACTTGAAGAAAGATTAATAATGTTTTAATAGACTTAAGATTGTTTAAGATCAATTACAACTTATTCACCCCCCCTCTCAGTTGTCTTAGTAATTTCAACACAGTTGGGTCTTCTGAACAGGACAAAAGTTAGTGTATGATTCAAATGACTCAATCACATGAAATAAACAAACATCTAAGCTAATAAC
Source organism: Picea sitchensis (assembly GCA_010110895.2). Taxonomy (NCBI): domain Eukaryota; kingdom Viridiplantae; phylum Streptophyta; class Pinopsida; order Pinales; family Pinaceae; genus Picea; species Picea sitchensis. Next base: position 561,304 of record SNQJ01S0000808.1, on the reverse strand, counting down.
AACTAAAGAAATGACACTACAATGCATAAGGAAATTAGAACCAAAATCAATCAAACAGTTGAACAATATTCATGCCACCAATGGATGGATTGTATTAGTGGGAAAACACCAAAGAGAAAGGGAGACTTATGGGTCCCCTCTTCCTCCAAGGGAGTGCTCTTGAATCCCCTATGTGAGAGCTCTTCTTACAAATGGAAAACTAGAAAGAAAATGGTGAAGAAATCCAAGCTTATTCCCTCAAGAGGTAAGGTGAATAGCTCAATGAAATGATGCTAGTATGCTCCAAGAAGGAAAGAGATTCCTTGTAGGATAATAGAGGGCAACATAACAATACAATGAGATTCTTGAATTCATAGTGCACCCATGGCCTCTTTTTATAGCAAATCTTTGAGGCATTATCCAATCGGTCTTTAGTGTGAACAAGGGGCCCTTTAGGGCACCCTTGGGTCTTTGACCAACCCCCCACTCGGATTCAACTTGGATTTTAGGGTCAAATCGACTTGGGAGCTGAACCAAAAGTGGGTAAGGGGCCGAAAAGAACTATAAATGCACCTTTCTCAAGTGTGCGCAGCTTTTTGCGTACACAGTCGCGCATCAGGTGCATGTGCGCTTCTCATGCGTTTTTTACTTGAGCATGTGCACGCACTTCCTTTGTATTCTGAGCGCATGTCAATTTTATAACCATTTGTATACTTTTTGTGCCCTTTGGAAATGTATTTTTGGGGCTATGAATGAACTAATAGGTGTTTGGAGACGTTGGATTCCTGTAACCATTTGCGGACGAAATTTCAGTGATAACACAACTGACAGAATCAAATGCAGTTGATCTGATTCCATATGAGGGACCTCCCTTCAATGACTTGGACGAGAATTTAGAGAAGGTATTTCATAAATACCTATAAGTGCAAAGCATCACGCCCATCCTATTGAATTAATTGTGCGAGTATATGATAAATAAGGAGAGCAAGGAGTATACCAATTGATTGAAAAATGTCAAGGAATTTGTTGAGAAGTAGAATTTAGAACTTAAATGACATTTTTGTTTTGGTAGCTAATTATGCATTATCCCAGGAAAGGAACTAATCAATATTATAATGTAAAGAAGAGGAAAAATGGTTTCATTATTCATGGTACTGTTTAATTCATCGGTGTTGCAAACTCCCCTGCCAAAATTTCTTGAAAACTTTGATGTATTTCAAGTTTTTTGATACCCTGTGTTCGTAGATATGCAAGGAGAGCAAGGAGTATATCAATTATAACGTAAATGACATTTTTTGTTTTGGTAGCTAATTATGCATCAACCAATAAAAGGGACCGCTCAATATGAAATTTTATAGAAGAGGATAATGGTGTCATTATTCATGGTACAATTTAAGTCATTGTACCATAAATTTATTTAAGTCCTTTTATTAGTTATGCATAAACAAATAAAAGGACTGATCAGTATTAAAGTGTAGAGAAGAGGAGAATGGTGTCATTATTCATGCTACTGTTTAATTCTTGTTTCAAACTTTATTGAAGTTCAGAGTTTCAATGATGTGGTTTGCCATTTTAGCTACTAGCATTTCTAGAAAACTGCATGTACTTAAGTTTTTTCGACAATGTTTACCATTCTACCTGTCAATTTGGTTTTTCTTGAAATGATTCAACTTCATTTTGCAAGCTATATTGTAGGATACTTTGATAGATACCTTTCAAACATAGTTTTTGAAAGGGTTCTCTCAAAATTTTGATACATGACAAAGCTACTGATGATCTAGTGTACAATAGATATAGATTGGTTTTTTTTTCTAGCACATTGCTTCAAGTTTTTTTTTTTTTAATTTTCAGGAAGGATTTGTGATATTTGAGCCATCTCGTGGCTGTTAGAATCTCAGTAATAAGACAGGTTTTAGAAACCTTGTGCATTATCATATGAACTCTCATTTACATCTGGTTAAACCTTTATCCTAAGATGGAAGTGAAGGATCAGATCCTGTCACTGAGAGGGGGGGGTGAATCAGTGACTCAATAATTTGTCAATTTTTCTTTTGTTAATGCAAACAAAATTTTTAACACAATATTTATCATGGAACCCAATTGGGAAAACCACAAACATATTTTTATTAACTGCAAAATTTTGTTTTACATGTTACATAGTCAGAAGATGTTCTTCATTTAGATCAACACCAACTGATCAGGATGCACCCACACCCTTGTTCACTAACACCAACTGGTAGGAGGCTTTGACCTCTTGTTTAGTCAGCTACAACTGACAAGGAAGCACCAACTCCTTGCAGGCACCAACCTTCCCTTGCACCACCCAACCACCCTTATTTTTTGAATCTGGAAAACTTTTGTATCATGTCTTCACTGCATCTCTCTCTGCTTCTGTGATTTAATATATCTTCTGATTCAGATTGAAGAGACACTTTCTTCTCACCACTCTTTCTAATTTATATAATCTTCAAAATGACGTGAGTTATAACGCATTGTGTCCTTCCATTTGGACCATCGTACCTCTTCATTTAACTTAACCATAATCACTGCAACTACTGCAAAAAATGTGTTATGTTGAGGAACTTCCTTCAAACCATTACATCTGACCGATAACGCAAAACCACAGGATTATTGACTTAAGCGATGTATAATCTTTTACTTTTAATTCTCTTATTCCATATAACCAAAGGCGGTGACCAAGCGTTAGGCCAAGCAAGTGCTTGATCACTTATCAGAATCAACGGTCACATTTTAATCTCCTGATTAGATGGACGGTTCTCATTTACTTTGGGATTGTGGTTATTCCACTTACGCTATCCTTCCACTGTACTAGATCAATGATCAAGAATGCTCCCAAAGTGTTCTTCAGATTGGACGACTCGTGTCCACTTCAAGACTTCAGGACTTAGATCATTTGTTGGTGGTGAAACTCATGAAGTAAAACTCCCGGAGTAACGTAACTTGTTGATGTCACTTGATGACATGGCACGGGCCGAGTGGATGCCACGTGTCACTCAGATTTGTGATTTACATGTACCTGAAATGTCAATTTCATCTTGACACTTTTCATTATTTGACTACATCCTTGCTGACGTGGTCTGCTGATGTAGATCTCCCGATGTGGCACATATTATTCTCTTTGATCTAACGATCATGATACTTCCAAAGTGTTCCTCTGATGAGACAAATCATATTTACTTCAGGATTTCAGCCTTTGGGACTTCAGGTAATTCGATTTCTCCACTTCCTAGATCTCCCGAAGTGAGATTCCCAGAAGTGTAACCTCCTCACAACTTTTAACCTGAAATGAATGTTGTTCGTTTATCATGATCTTAGATCGATGACTCAATCTGTCTACGATGCTGCTTTGCGTTGGTTTAAATCCAACAACTCTTCTTCTTTTCTTATCCTATCCTTCCACTTTAAAGTGATCCAACGACTATCGAGAATTCGGGTATTCGAAATCTCAGCCCTTTTACCTTTCTTATCCTATCCTTCAACTTAAAGTGATCCAACGACTATCGAAAATTCGGGTATTCGAGATCTCAGCCCTTTTGCCTTTCTTATCCTATCCTTCCACTCAACTTTATCCATCGGTCGAGAATGGTCCTGGAGTATATCAGGGATGATTGCGGGGTCCCAACTAGCACGACGTTTAAAACTATTGTCGAGCTCCACAATGGAAAAATTCTCGCCGGTAGTGGAACTGATGCCAACCGTAGATCTATTTGGCAGGTGACGATCGACAGTCTAGACTAATTGTGGGGTTGGAATTAGTGCATTGTTTAATTCTCCATTCGTGCTCTGCAATCAATCCCTACCCTTGATCTGCGCTTGCATATCCGACGATCATGACTTAATATGATTGTTTGGTGAATCAACCATAGTCGTCGATCTTTGAATCTATAAGATCTAACGGTCTAGAATAATTGCGGGATTGGAAATAACACATTGTTTAATTCTCCTTTCTCTCTTCGCAATCTATCCTTGCCATTGATCTATCGCTTGCGTATCAACGATCTTTCTTTGATCCGATCATTGACTAGTCCTCCAATGATCATTCTCTTGTAATATGGCAGTCTAGAGTGATTGCAGGATTGGGAATAACACGTTTTTTAATTATCCTTTTTCTCTTCGTAATCCATCCCTGCCGTTGATCTGGCACTTGCGTATCCAATGGTCTTGACTTGATCTAATCATGTTTCTACAATTTACCTTCCCTTCTGAGTTTCATCGCGTCATCTCTTCTGAGCTATGATCTTCATTTGCTAACCCTCCTTAGCTTTAATATCTGCATACTGTCCTACTATTTGACATCAATGACAACACATTAATGACACTATGTCCAACAATCTCCCCCTTTGTCATTGATGGCAACACACCAACTTCATACAAAATCTCCCCCTGTGATGATGATTCTCTCCTCTGAAGTTACTCTCCCCCTTTGACATCAATGGAAAATGGTTGTTTCCCCTATGGTAAAGCTATGCCTGTCTGTATACTTCTAACCATAATCTGAACTTGGGTAACTCCTCCTGCAATCATACTTTTCCTGTCATAACTGAATGACTCCTTCTGACTTTGATTGTTGTCTCCCCCTGAATTGGTGCCAATTGATGCATTATTTTCTTGAGATATTAGATTGGAAGAGGGATTACTCCCAATATTTGCCTGAGATATTCAAATACATCTTCGCTTAACAGTTTTGTGAAAATATCTGCCACATGTTCTTGTGTTGGGACATATTCCAATTTAATGTTCTTATTTTCAGCCTGATTTCTTAGATAGTGGTATTTTATGGGAATGTGTTTTGATTTGGAGTGTTGGACAGGGTTCTTTGAGAGACTTATAGCGCTTGTATTATCACAATATATAGTAGTAGGTTCTTCAAATACCATTTTGATATCTTGTAAGGTTTGTTTCATCCATTCCACTTGTGTGCACCATTCTGATGCTGCAATATACTCAGCTTCAGTGCTAGACAGAGAAATTGAGGACTGTTTCTTGCTTATCCAAGCTACCAATGATTCTCCCAAAAAGAATGATCCTCCACTTGTACTTTTTATATCATCTACACAACCTACCCAATCTGCATCTGAATAGGCTTTTAAATTGAATGAATCCTTGCTAGGGTACCACAAACCAAGATCTATGGTTCCTTTCAAATACCTAAAGATTCTTTTCACATCTTGAACATGGCTCTCTTTTGGTGTTGCTTGGAATCTAGCCACCATCCCAACAACTTGCTTGACATAAGGTCTGGAAGTTGTTACATAGAGTAAACTCGAAATCATTGATCTGTAGTGTTTTGGATCTAAAGCTTTGGACTCATCTTCTTTGCTTAGCTTGCATCCAAATGTCATAGGTGTACTAACAGGTTTGTAATCCTCTAACTGGAATGTTTTAAGCATATCTTTAACATACTTAGACTGATGGATAAATAATCTTCTTTTGGACTGTATTATTTGTAACCCAAGAAAGAAATTCAGTTCACCAAGCAAGGACATTTCAAATTCTTGTTGCATCCTTCTAGCAAAGTCCTTACTAATTTTTACATCATCATTGCCAAATATAATATCATCAACATATAATTCCACAATAATCGTGTTACTACCAATAATTTTACAATAAAGATTGTTGTATGTTGATCCTCTTTTGAGGCCTTGTTTTTGCAAATGAGAATCTAGCCTTGCATACCATGCTCTGGGTTCTTGTTTTATCCCATATAGTTCTTTCTTTAGTTTACAGACATAGTCTCTTTTGTTAGTTAATTTAAATCCTTCTGGTTTCTCAATATAGACTTCCTCTTCTAAGTTTCCATTGAGAAATACTGACTTGACATCCATTTGGTATACTTTAAATTTTTTGTAGCTGGAGAAAGTTAAGAACATCCTAATTGCCTCTAATCTGGCCACATGTGCAAATGCTTCTTCATAGTCTACTCCTTCAACCTGAGCATACCTTTTACATACCAATCTGGCTTTGTTCCTGATTACTTGCCCATTCTCATTCATTTTGTTTTTATACACCCATTTAGTTCCAATGACATTTTTATTTTTTGGTCTTGGAACTAGTTCCCAAGTTTGATATTTTTTCAATCTGGTCTAGTTCCTCATTCATAGCATTGACCCAATTCTCATCTTTACATGTCTCTTTGATTGAGCTAGGCTAAATATGTGACAAAAGTGTTATTTTTGTCTGATACAATAGTTGTCTTCTTGTGTGCACTCCATCGCTTTTATTTCCAATAATTAGTTCTTCAGGATGATTCTTTTGAGTCATTCTTGAGGGTGTCTTTGTGTCTCTTCTTGGGGATTCTTCTCTTAACTCTTCTTCTCGAATATCTTCCTCGTCTTCACTAGTATCCATATCATCCTCTTCTCTTTCTTATTTATTCTCTTCTACTTATTTTGCTTGTATACCAACTGACTCATCATCATCTTCATCTTCACTGTCAAGTATAGTGTCTTGATGTTTGATTCTTATCATTTTTAAATCATCCACCTTGACATATGCACTCTCAAAAATATTATGTAATCTAAGATTTTAGCATCTATATGCTTTTTGGTAGAAGCATATCCAAGAAAGATACCTTCATCAGATCTAGCATCAAATTTTCCGAGATTCGCATCAAGCCTTTTGATGTAGCACTTACTTACAAATACCTTGAAGTATTTTATCGAATGAGCTCTTCGAAACCATAGTTCATAAGGAGTCTTATTACTATTAATCCTGAGCTGACCTCTATTCAATATGTATATTGTTGTGCTTACAGCTTCCCTCCAATATCCATTAGATAATTTTGCTTCATTGAGCATAGTCCTTGTAGCCTCCTAAACTGTTCTATTCCCTCTCTCAGCAATCCCATTTTGTTGAGGTGTTCTGGCAGCAGAGAATTGTCTTTTTATTCCATGGGTTTCACAGAAGAGATCAAACTCTTTTGAGGTGAACTCACCACCATTGTCTGATCTAAGACATTTGATTTTTGTCTCTTTTTCATTTTCAACAAGGGTCTTAAAAGCTTTGAATTTGTTAAGTGCTTCTGATTTTTCCTTGAAAGACATACCCAACCCACTCTAGTAAAATCATCAATGAACAACATAAAGTAGGACTCTCCTTGCAAACTCTTGGTCCTTGTAGGTCTACATAGGTCGGTGTGAACAAGATCTAAAGGTTTTGAGGTTGAGTATTCTTTTGTTTTGAACCTTATTCTAGTTTGCTTCCCTAGTTTACAGTGTCTACACATAGGATTTGAGGGCTTTATGATCTTTGGCAAGTTTCTTACTTCCCCAAGGTTGTTGGCTTTCACTAAATTGTCAAAATTAATGTGCCCCAACCTTCTATGCCATAGCCAACTTTCATCTACTAAATTTATATGACACTCTTCATTCAATTTTGTATTTAGTATATATACACTCTCGGGAGTTCTAGGAGCATTACCAACCAATTCTCTTGAGTCCTCTCTCCTAATCTCACATTTCTGGGAATCAAAGATGACAAAAATTCCTTGATCACAGGTTTGGCTGACACTTAATAGGCTAGGTTTCATTTTTTAAACAAGCAACACATTCTTGGCTTTGTCTTTTCCCAAACTCACAGTGCCTTTCCCAAGTATGTTACCTGAAGCAGTGTCACCAAATGTAACTTTACCCTTTTGTGTATTTAAGTTCCAAAACTTGTCCTTGTTTCCTGTCATATGTTTTGAGCACCCATTGTCAACATACCAGAGATCTTCTTTATCTTGGGATTTTAAGGAAATAAGACATTCCTCCTTTGATGTTTCTTCTTTCCAAAGCTTCTTTTGCTCTCTAATGAACTTTGGTTTTTATGAGACTTCCATTAATCTGCAATTATTGGCTTTATGTCCATAATTATGACATATGAAGCATTCTGGGTTCCCTTCTTGTAGAGGTGCAAAGGGGTTATAATTTATGCTTTTAACTTGATTTACTGTTGGGTTATTTTTAAGGTTATAGTTCTTAACCCACAAGTTTTTCCTTCCATATGCTCTACAATTCATAGCTTTGTGTCCAAAATTAGAGCATGTAAAGCAATAACCAACAAAAATGTGAGGATACCTGTTTTGATAAACCTTCTTTGGAGTTGTCTTATATTCCTTCTTCATGGATGGAAGTAGTCCTCTGGAGTTTTGATCATTACTTGTCTTTTCTTCATCTTTCTTCTTGAATGTACTGAGGAGAGCAGTTGCATAAGATTTTGAGTTAACTTGGTTTTCTTCTTGAGAATAACCTACTCCATTATTTTTACCTGAATCCTTTTGTGTGGTAATAATCTTATCTAAGATTTTAGAGCTATTCTCATATCTTGTTTGAATAAGTTTTGTATCAAATTTTTTTCTTAGGTGGACTAATTTTGCCTCCATTCTTTCACAGGTTATTTGTTTCTCTTTAAGAGACTTCTCTAGACTTTCTTCCATCCTATTTTCTTCTACGATTTCGTTTTTTAGGTTTCTCATGAGTTTTCCATCTCTTTTTCTTTCTATTCATGTTTTTCCTTTTGTTCAACTACAAGACTTTTCAGTTGTCTATATTCGGTTTTGTATTTTCTTAATTCATCCAAGGCACTGAGAAGTTCTTCTTCCATATTAACCTCTTCTTCATCTTTTGACTCTTCTTCATGCTCAATTTCTTCTATCTCATTAGGTTCTTCAATACCTAGAAAAGGTACTTCATCATCATCACTGTCACTGGATTCTGATGAACTGTTGTTTTCTTCTTTTGATTAAAAATTCTTTTTCCCTTTGTAAAACCCTTTTTTGTAGTTGGGTTTTTCCTTCTTCTTGTATTGTTTATTTTTGTCTTATTCATCTTCAGGGTCCTCCTTGGGATAGGGACACTTAGCTGCAAAGTGGCCAACCTTGCCACAATTAAAACATTTGAAAGGCAATTTGCCTTTGTACTTCCCTGATCCTTTCTAAAGTTTTTTAATAACACTGGCTTCTTCTACATCAGATTCTTCATGATGGATGGGTTGAGGTTTTTGCTTCTAATTTTTTGTTTTCTTGAGAACCTTGAATGTTGCCTCTCCTTTTGTAAGGCTCTCATGTCCTAATCTTAACTCATAGGCTGTGAAGATTCCATACAATTCATCCATGGTGAGTTTATCTAGATTTTTTCGATCTTCAAGAGTGGACACTTTAGGATTGCATAGAATAGGTAGTGTTCTTAGTATTTTTTCAACTAACTCATTGTTTGACACTTCTAATCCCAAACCTCTGATTGTATTAATAATATTATCAAGTCTTTCGAAGTACTTTGATATATTTTCTTCATCCTTCATTTTTAGACCGTCATATTGTACTTTGAGAGTCCGAAGTTTGGCCCTTTTTACCTTGGAATCTCTTGCATATATAGTTTCCAATTTATCCCAGAGTTGTTTTGCATTATTACAGTTTAGTACTTTAGCAAGGATTTTCTTACTCAGTCCATCTTGTAGTGTGTTTAAAGCCTTTGCATGTTCCCAAATTTTTTTCTTGTATTCTGCTTCGATGGGAGTGGTTTTTGGAACATCATATCCCTTTTCAACTAATGTCCATACTTCTAGTCCAATGGACATCAGATAGATTTTCATTCTAACACTTCAGAAGACATAGTATTCACCATCAAATAGGGATAATTTTGATGACATCTTCGACTGCTGATCCATTCTGATGTATATTTATCTTTAAGTGATTTAAACCTTTAGTGAAGAGACTCACTCTGATACCAATTGAAGGATCAGATCCTGTCACTAAGAGGGGGGGGTGAATCAGTGATTCAATAATTTGTCAATTTGTCTTTTGTTAATGCAAACAAAAATTTTAACACAATACTTATCGTGGAACCCAATTGGGAAAACCACAAACACTTTTATATTAACTGCAAAATTTTGTTTTACATGTTACATAGATGAAAGATGTTCTTCCTTTTAGATCAAAACCAACTGATCAGGATGCACCCACACCCTTGTTCACCAGCACCAACTGGTAGGAGGCTTCGACCCCCTATTTAGTCAGCTACAACTAACAAGGAAGCACCAAATCCCCTGCAGGCACCAACCTGCCCTTGCACCACCCAACCACCCTTATTTTATGAATCTGGAAAACTTTTGTATTATGTCTTCACTGCATCTCTCTTTGCTTTTGTGATATAATATATCTTCCTATTCAGACTGCAAAGACACTTTCTTCTCACCACTCTTTCTCATTTATATAATCTTCAAAATGACATGAGTTATAACGCATTGTGTCCTTTCATTTGGACCATCGCACCTCTTCATTTAACTTGACCATAATCACTGCAACTACTGCAAAAATCGAGTCCTGCTGAGGCGCTTCCTTCAAACCATTACATATGACCGATAACACAAAACCGCAAGCTTATTGACTTAAGCGATGTATAATATTTTTCTTTTAATTCTCTTATTCCATATAACCACAGGCAGTGACCAGGTGCTAGGCCAAGCAAGTACTTGATCACTTATCATAATCAACAATCACATTTTAATCTCTCGATTAAATGGACAATTATCATTTACTTCGGGACTTCGACTATTCCACTTACGCTATCCTTCCATTGTATTAGATCAATGGTCAAGAATGCTCCTGAATTGTTCTTCAAATTGAACAACTCGTGTCCACTTCGGGACTTCATCCTTCGGGACTTAGATCATTTGTTGGTGGTGAAACTCCTGAAGTAAAACTCTCGGAGTGACATAACTTGCTGGTCACTTGATGATGTGGCACGGGCTGAGTGGCTGCCACGTGTCACTCAGTTTCGTGATGTAGACGTACCTCAAATGTCGATTTCATCTTGACACTTGTCATTCTCTAACTGTGTCCTTGATGACGTGGTCTGCTGACGTAGATCTCCCAATGTGGCATATATTCTTCTCCTTGATCTAACAGTCAGGATACTTCCGAAGTGTTCCTTTGATAAAACTACTCATATTTACTTCAGGATTTCAGCCTTTGGGACTTCGGGTAATTCAATTTTTCCACTTCCCAGTTCTCCCGAACTGAGATTCCCCGAAGTGTAACCTCCTCACAACTTTTAACCTGAAATGAATCTTGTTCGTTGATCATGATCTTAGATCGACGGCTCAATTTGCCTGCGATGCTGCTTTGCCTTGGTTTAAATCCAACAACTCTTCTTCTTTCCTTATCCTATCCTTCCACTTTAAAGTGATCCAACGACTATCGGGAATTTGGGTATTCGAAATATCAAACCTTTTTCCTTGCTTATCCTATCCTTCCACTTAAAGTGATCCAACAACTATCGAGAATTCAGGTATTCTAGATCTCGGCCATTTTGCCTTTCTTATCCTATCCTTCCACTCAACTTCATCCATCGGTCAAGAATGGTCCCGGAGTAGATCAACGATTAGGGATGATTGCGAGGTCCCAAATAGCACGACGTTTAAAACTATCGTCGATCTCCGCAATGGAAAACTTATCGTTGGTAGTGGAACTGATGCCAATCGTAGATCTATTTGGCGGGTGACGATCGACAGTCTAGACTGATTGTGGGATTGGAATTAGCATGTTGTTTAATTCTCCCTCTATGCTCTGCAATCAATCCCTGCCCTTGATCTGCGCTTGCTTATCCGACAGTCATGACTTAATATGATTGTTTGGTGAATCAACCATAGCCGTGGATCTTTGAATCTATAAGATCCAATGGTCTAGAATAATTGTGGGATTGGAAATAACACGTTGTTTAATTCTCCTTTCTCTCTCCACAATCTACCCATGTCGTTGATCTGGCATTNTTTTGAGATTAGGAGGCAGAGTAGAATACAAAAACCTACAAAATATATATCAATAAGTCTTCAGAGCTCTATCATTATGTGCAATCATCATATAGCCTATAACTTATCTTGTCAATGGTTGCATCATGCATGTATACTTCAATCTTCTTGTAACAACCCAAATTGGAATGCAGATGAAGAGATATTTCTTTTAGAGGTATGACAAACTCTAAGGGAGTTGAAATGTATGGATTAGCAAATTGGGAAAAGGTTGCAGACCATGTTGGCACACAGAAAAAAATCTCATT
>SNQJ01S0000808.1:518748-542593 GCA_010110895.2 Picea sitchensis | reverse complement strand
TTACATGGAGTTTCGGGTGGAGGCGGAAAGGGCTAGGGTCTAGCCCCAACCCGCAGTCTTACCACACACCATACGACCATTCACCATATGTTAACCCTGTTGAATATTCGCATGCAGAATGTGGCAACAACCCCAGTTTTCAACATATTTACGCCATAGGACCCAGACTTCAGTTAAGTTGTTAGCGCAGATGAATGAGGGTTATCCCCAGTCGGTCGAGCTAGCCCACCGACCAAGGGATAAACTCTGGGCTATCACAATTGCAAAGGGGCATGTGGAGTATAGGGACAAGGCCACATGCGCCATCACCATAAGACCAGGGTCGAGATAGCAAGGGGGCCAGTGCACAATCTGTAGTGCTTGGCCACATGGAGTGCGTCCAAGTGACCAGGGGCCCTAGAAAAAGGGATTGCGCCCATATTTTATGCAAATAGTGGTTTTTTGCAGCAGTTTTCTGGGATTTTTGGTCATTTTTGGGGGATATTGGGCCCTTTTTTAGGCCAGATCTCGGGGAGAAGTTGGGAGGTTGTTACCAACTTCAGATCTATATAAAAAAGGGCTTCTTGAATCCATGGAGAAGGTTCAGAATAGGTTTATGTTGAATATTTTCCAAGCTAAAGTCAATTTTATGCAAGGAAGCCATTGAGGAGAGCACCTCTGCGGGCCACTTCTGGGAGCTCCGTTCATCCGATTTAAGTGTCGTCATTTTTGTTGGGTTCTAGAGATATGGTAGAATAAGAACATATCAGTTTGTAACCTTTTTGGAACTATTGTGATGTAATTTTAAATATTTGAACATAAATAAGAAAGCCTCACCCACTAAGACAAAGGCTCGGAGACGCAGGCGAGATTTCCAAACTCTGCTATCACTTTGGTGTTTTATGGTTTGTTGTTCTTCATGCTTATGTTCAGATATGTGTATTTTTATATGGTTGTCATAATTCCTCTTTCATTAGTTTTCCTAAATGGTAATTTAATACATGCATAATAACTCAACCATTTTCGTTCAAAAGATATTTTCGGATCACCCTAGCTCCAGGAATCCTTGTGGTTTCCTGGCCCCCAAACCCAAAATTCCCAGCAACAACAATGCCCTGTGAGATTTTCCAAAATAATTTGTTCTCCCAATTTTCCTCCTCCTCCTCCTTCACCTCTTGCAGAAATTTCCAATGCAAAAAAATGAGAGCTCTTCCAAGTCCTCTCCTCTCTTCCTTATCCTCCCCTCTCCTTCAATTCCCCAACTACCTTATCCCCCTCATTAATTCCCCAACACCCTTATCCTTTCATTAATTACTTCACCTACCTTTTAATAATAAAATAATAAAAAGACTCATTTAATTTATTTAATAATTAATTAAATTAAAATTAAAAACTATCAAAATTAAATAATCAATTTGGGTCATTATAGGATTCCTATGTATCTAACCCTTCATCAATGAAAAAAGACTAGATGGTGTCTATGATCCTCATGGTGTCTTGGGTGAGACCTTCTTCAACCTTGGCTCAGGATTGATATGTTGATTCTTTGGGGGTTTTGTTGGTCACCTATGGACAAAAACAGGGTCTTAAATCCCCCAACATTAAGAATGATGTGTGCAAGCTTGAAAAAAACTAACACAATAGTGGAGAGTTGCTAGTAGGTGGAGAAATCAATCGCACAACCTACTCTAAGGAAACATCTACTATGGAAACCTCAATGGATGGCACAATATGGTCTACAACAAAGACAACTAGTGGGTCGTGTATGGGTGCAACCACTATGGATGCATCATATGGAAAGGGTGGTGGGGTGGGTGGAATACGAGTGTATCAACTATGGATGGATGTGATGGAAAATATTGTGGGGGTGGGTGGAATATAGGTGCAACCACTGTGGATGGATGGGATGGGAAAGATGGTAGGTGTTGGTGATGAAAAACCTCCATGGGTTGTATGAGGGATGGTAAAACCCTTGGGGTGGAAAGAGGTATCCCAAGAGCCGAGGTAGGGTGGCCAAGGACTAGACTAGCCCATTAGCTGGGGAAAAACAATGGGTGGAATGTTGGTAGTGGTGGTGAATGAAAGGGTGGCGGTACAAGCGACCTAGAAATGGATGAAGCAACCTACATACATATTTATAATATTTTTGTTGGTACAAAAATGTAAAATTCAACCAACAAATTATAACAAATTTCACATTTAAACAAGGTTTAACTCAACCCATGATACCTGTGAAAGGGGTGACTTTTCCATCCCAGGTGGACATGGTCCATCACCATATGGTATCTCAACCTTTAGAAACACAAAAACATTATATTTGAGGTTTCCAGAGAATAAAAAAATCATTGTGGTGAATTTATCAAAGGTGACACATAGCTGTGTATGTAGTACACCAAATGCACAAGCTTCCTCTACTGCTACATCAATGGTGGAAACTAACACTGATGCATCTACCAGTGTCAAGGGTCTACTATTTGAGTGTAGCAATTGAAAACATCATATAATAAGATATGGAAAAAAACCACAAATCTCTCTCTCTCTCTCTCTCTCTCTCTCTCTCTCTCTTATATATATATATATATATATATATATATATATATATATATATATATATATATATATANNNATGAAGAAAATAGACATGGTCAAGATATTAACCTCCTCCATGAAACTCTCATGTCCATTGACCTCCATCAACTCATAACAAATCTTCTCGGAACTCGATCATCTATGAGGGTCACATTAACACCTAATTTGTCGATGTTCCCTCTCCTGGTTGCACTTTACTGTAGGGATTGAAGGTACATCCCCTATCCCAACTTCACATGTAGGTACCTCCTACTGAGATATTTCTACAAATCTACCATGCTACACCAGACTCCGAGTCAAGGATGATATGGATAAATGTGTCTAGGTGATGCCTTTCATGACCAGAGGATGTTGAGAATGGGGGGTTAGGCCTTCGCCTAGGATGACGAGGACATAGCATTGGGGCATTCCTAGCATTTTATATATCTTTTTTGGACCCACGAACCACCCCCTGGAATTCACCAATGTCAAAGTAATTGACATGGTGACCCAACATAAACTCTACCCATAATTTCCTAATGAAATATAGAGGCACCTCCCTATTACTGTAGGGTGTTTTTTCAAACACCATAAACAACCTATCCATCCAATTATCCTTAATTTTTTTATGGGTGCACCAATCCATAAAAATTCATCTCTTTGTGACTGGTGCTTGTAGTCCGTTTCTAGGATCAATGAACAATGCCATCAATTTTTGTTTTGTAATTTTCAAGTCTCTCACTTGGTTTTTATCCATGCCAGCCCTATAATACTCAAACATCCTAGCCCAATAATCATAAACGTTGGTTAATTTCCTTTGGGCACTTGTAATGGACGATACAATGGTGTTCAAGGAAGTAGCTAATGACAATCGAGTGGCCTCTATAGTATTTCGTCAGTCTTCGACAATAGATCTAAGACACCTCTCTAGTTTACATTTGTTGGTTGTGGGTCGGATTTTGGTGTTCCTTCCTGTGGTTGTGTCGGGTTTTGGTTTTCTCCAGGTTTCGTGTTAATTATTGCACTGCATTTTAATAATGGAATTTATATAAATTAGGTTCATTTTAAAAATTAACTTAGAAAATTACAAAAAACATGAAATTAAAGAATTTAAAAAATAAAAAAATAAAACACAAAATTGCATGTGAATAAATACCTGGAATACCTGAGAGATGGTGTCAAGATCATATGGACTCCTCGTTAACAAATCCCAGGGATTTAATTCGCTCAATGACCTCTCAAATGCACTGTGTGGTAGGTAGAATGGATTAAAAAAGGGTTGTGGGCCCTTTTAATTGGGCCCAACAGGAACAAGCATGCATTCCTAGAGCATGCGCACCTTCCGGTCGAGGAGTCGATGTGGCATCTTAGGTGGCAGTTTGAGGTTTGTCGAGCATGTCACATCAGGAACGCGTGTGCATTATTAAGAATGTGCACATGTTCCGTCTTGAGCGTGTTCATTGAGCTCAACCCGTTGCCACTTTTTTTTCCATCAACTTCGTGTGAGCACCCTAATTTTAAGACCGTTGTAGTCTACACTAATGAAAGGAATTGTAATTTCAAGGATATAATGACTTTCATAATTTAAAAAATATATAAAATTAATATGATAAAATTTGAAAAAATACCCCACACTAGAACAATGGATTCTCTACAATTATACACCTTTTTTTAAGGAAAATCCATCATTAAGGTATTCAACACCGACACTAACAGAAACATATACATTATATTTTGCTTGAAAGATAACTTACCACCATTAGAAAAACTAAAATTTCACATAGTTATTCACAAATTCTATAAATAAAAATTATATATTCGAAAAGCTAATTCAATTTCCTACATTTCATGCTTTTACACGATATTCAAAATCATTGTAAAAGTACCTTTAATAATCCCTCCAAGTTAAAAAAAACGTTGTTTTTCCATGTTTCCATTGCCACTATCGCATCATGAGAGACCAACATTAGATTGCACCCACCCCAATGTATATATTTGTTTGAAACGTTTATTTTCCTCATTGTTTTTTGTTTCCAATTGGAAGTTATAGATTTCTTCCTAACCTTCAATTTACCTATCATTACCACTAATACTTCCATTTGTCTTCCTAACCTTCCATTTATTTACAATTCTCCGTTAACACTTCATTGTTTGAGTTTTTACTCTTTTTGGATTCTACTATCCTCTTTAAAATGAAGGTTATCAATTCCTCATTTACTACTTTAGTGCTAAGAAGTGAAGAAGAACAATCATTAAGACACATAATCCATAACTTTCTAGTGGGATAGCTAGCAATTCAAGTAAGGATTTATTTCCAATCTTATTATTTTTTGTTTTTGTAAATCTATTCTATTGACAATGCAAGAATTGAGGTTACGTTTCCCACATGATTATAGTTAATCATCACACAAATTAATGCACAAATATCTCAACATTAGAATACAATAGATTAATCACGAATTGTAATTGTTGGTACAATTTATCTTTGTATTCTTACATGTTCCTATTCATTCTACATTAGATAACTCAACTAATTGAACAATAAAATTTTAAAATTCATTCATGAGTTCCCCACAATTCTTTGGGCTTACACATACTATCCTTGTTATTCAAGGTAATTATGCATATACATTTAAACCTTCCCTTTACTAAATGGTGGGCACATAATGATAACCCTATGAGAGTCCTCTGAAAACACCTCCACTAACACTCATTCCTCCACTTTCATTGGAAACCTTCTCGATGCTTATTGTGATCATTAGTATTATTGAGAGCCTTTTGCATACTTTTGTAGGCCATATTTCTATATTTCTCTACATTGGGTGAAATAATTCATGTATACCATTTAGAGTTGATCATCTTGCACCCTCACCCCAATGGTTAAGCTAAAAAAAAAAATTCTTATACTATTGGTGTTTTATTTGATATCATTTCTCTTGTAATTACATTGTAGTTGAATTTCATAAAAATTTAGAAGTTTCTTAAAGAATGAATAGATTTTTCTAACAATGAAAACAATCTTTTCATTCTCTACATCTAGTGAGTCTTTCCTTCTATTTAGTTTTATTCTTGAAACTTCTTTTGATTTTGGTTTTGTTCTAATATTGATATAAATTTTATAACAACCATACTACTATTGAATACAAACATGTAATCTCATTTTAAGTTTTAACACAATCATCGGCACTTGCTTTGAACTTTTTCAAGAAATCAACTCAAGAGAATAACTTAAAAGAAGAATCTAGAGAATGAGAATTTCTAATTACAACCCTTGTCATTGCTTATAGAGTGATTGGTTGCCACTTTGCCACTACAAATAGGATTCAACAACTGCAAGTGAAATCCAATGATGACTATAAAATATCCATCTAGTCATAAAGGCCTCTTCGAGCCTATCCTTGAATCTATTGAACGACATTAAATTTAATTTATTTCGTTTTCATACAAAAATATAGTAAATGTCATAATTGAGCTTGTGTGGGCTATTTTAACGTATTGCAAGATTTTTTAACTGGAAGCTTATGTCATTCTATGTGGTATTTTTATGTCTCGGATTGTATTCACATTAAATCACCAGAGACCATTATTGATTCAAAAATGTGCCCTAAACCATTATTGATTCAAAAGTGTGCCTTAAGCCATTATTGATACACGTGGGAAGGAAACTTATCGATTCAAAAGCGTGACTTAAGCCATTATTGTGACATGCGGGGCAGGAAACTTTCATTCATTCCTTTTGCATCTCTCACATCACGAGCCTTCCGATGCCAACCTTCCTCAGTTTGTTCATCCATGTATCAAAAGGTTGAAGTAAAAGCTAATATTAACCTATTTTTCCATAATTTTATACTTAATTATTTCAATAGGTGTATATCTATCGGAAATAGTCATATTTAATGCTATTATTTTAATAGTATTATTTTATACTTAATTATTTCGATAGGTGTATATTTATCAATTTCGATAGGTGTATATTTATCAGAAATAATAATATTTAATGATATTATTATTGATAATGGGCAGATTTAATAGGGGTTTAGTGCTTAATAAGTTTTCTATGGACAGGATTAAATATGGCTGGAATATTCTTAGTAGTCACACAAAATAAATGGCTGTGATTCCAATTATTAACTTCTTAGCTATTATAAAGACATCCGTTTATGTGTTTACTCTTTTACATTTACCTAATCATATTTAAAAATTACTTTGATAACTAACTGATTGCCACTTAAGTGATTAACAGAAATTAAAATATTAACACCAGATAAATAAAGTGCAACAGTTTATTTGTTAATCAACAATAAAATTTAATATATATTTTTAAGAATTTGTTTCATCTTATCAACCTTTAAGCATTAACCCACAGCTATTTAGCTGCTGTGCTAGTTTTAATTAAAACTAAATTTTTAATGTACACGTTTTAATATGTTTTTGGATATTTTCAACATCCCATTGAATAAAAGACTGTGATTGCAAATATTAACTTTAGTGCACGACAAAATATAGTATTTTTTATTAAAAAAACTGATTAACTTAATTATGGTAATAACTGTGAGTGTGATTACAACTATTAACTTCCGTGCATGACAAAATATAGTCATTTTTCATTAAAAAGAATTATTAACTTGATTATCGTAATAATGGTGGATCATGTTATTAATGCAGACTTTACTGTGTGAGTAGTTGCAGTTTTTAACTGCATTTTTTTTTAATGTTACCAGTTTTTTCATGGGCGCTTCCGCTTTTAACCAGGTAGGCATGTAATCCGTTACAGGAAAGAAGAGAGACACAATACAACATGGGTTGTTTCAGTATCTAACACCGATAATTGATCATCAAACAACTGAAACAATATTCATGTTGATGAATCCTCCATTCTTGCGCCATCAACTACAACTACCAAAATCTAAGTCTATTGACTGCTCAAAAATATCGAAGGGGACCAAGATATGTAACAAAACCGAACCTGGAAGGAGGGCTTATATTGATTTTAGATCTTTCTGTCAATGTTAACTAAAGCTCTCTGAAAATCCGCAAAAGATATTTGCCATGGTGAGCTTTCAATAAGGTTTGAAAAGACCATGCTATTATTTTTCGCTGTATTTTATTGTGAAACGATCCCTCAGTATATATATTTTGTAAGCCTTTTAATATGCATCATTTGACTATGTATAGATTCTTTTTAGTTATATTGTTGGTTAAGACAGACACTCGAGGTATGATCGAGAACACATGCAGGATTATAGTTGATAAACGTTTCTTCAAATTTTGATGTTAGGGCTTTAGGGATAGATATACACACTGCATCTATTAAAGCAATTTATTTATTTGAACACTAATGAAATTAACAGCTGGTATTTCTTCATATTCATTTAACTGCTTATGAACTTAGCACTTAAATTTAACTTTACCGGAGTTGTAAAACTAAGTTCTTTTACCTTTTTATTGAATGTCAAACCCACTATCATATGCAGTGATGACCTGATGCAGATTTTTCATATCTAATAATTTATGAACTTAGCACTTAAATTTAACTTTACCGGAGTTGTAAAACTAAGTTCTTTTACCTTTTTATTGAATGTCAAACCCACTATCATATGCAGTGATGACCTGATGCAGATTTTTCATATCTAATAATTTAATGTCTTGTATTTTACTGAGATTTGTGAACAACAAAAATTTAAGTTGTGTTGTAAAATAAACCTGTAGTTTTTTCACTAGCATAATCATGTTATGTATGTTTTTATGTATGTATGAGGCTTGGATTCAACATCATTCTCTCATTAATATGAAAATTTAACTTATTTTATTTTCATTGATTCATTAGTATTGTAATGATTAAAAGGAAAAAATGGTTAGTTTTTCATTAGAATAATCATGTTATGTGTGTTTTTATGTATGAGGCTTGGATTCAACATCATTCTCTCATTAATATGAAAATTAAATTTATTTTATTTTTATTGATTCATTAGTATTGTAATCAGTAGAAGGAAAAAATGGTTATTTTTGTTAGAACTTTATAATGTTAATCTTATTTTGTTTTGATACAATGAGTCAATGTTTTTTTTATAAAATTTATATAATAAATTTGACTTGAATTGCTCCTTCCTTCTACTATCATAACCTATCAATCTTCATCAGCCACAAATTATCACCAATCAACCTTTATCATCAGCCACAAATTATGTGACTATGCTAATATTAAATTCATTGGATCTCAATAGCAATGAGTCAATGTTTTTATTTATAAAGTTTATATAACAAATTTGACCTAAATTGTTCCTTTCTTCTACTATCATAACCTATCAATCTTCATCAGTCACAAATTATCACTAATCAACCTTCATCATCAGCCACAAATTATGTGACTGTGCTAGTATTAAATTCATTGGATCTCAATAGCAATGCATAGCAATCAAGGGTTTTGGAAAATTTTGTTTTTACCACCCATGCCAACTATGTGTAGGGCTTTGGGTTTCATAAGGTGGTTCTTAAAAGAGAAAAAAAACATTTAACAACAAGGGTGGTTTTTAAAAGAAGAAAATAACATTAGACAATATGGATTTCTATAATTTATTAAATTTGTTTTTTATGTTTGTAAAATAAAAATGAATTAAAATTGATTTAATTAGAATAATAAAAAACAAAAAACATCACAATAAAATAATAAAACAAAATGTTTTAGATTTACATTAACATTGTTTTGTACTTTGAAAATACATTTATAACTATTTTTAAACAATTTGTTTTTGCAACTAGTACTATTATTATTATTATGAGAAAACAATAACAAAAGTGTCATGTAAGGTGATGACATGTTTTTATTTATTATTATTATTTTGTACGGACATCATTTGAGAGACTTTGTTCATAATGAAAATGGGGCCACATTAGGTAGACATTGAATAGGTACCAAGATAATAATCTTCATTGTAAGTGTAAATCCTAATAGGTTTATCAAATAGTATAAGGGTTAATCTAAGAAGTGATTTGATGTGTATAATCATGATCAAAATTAACACATTCTTATTCAACCTTTGAGTGAGACATATTGGTCTAGTATATCGACAAGTTAACTAGGGATATCATCCATGAAGGTGGAAAAGCATCCCTTAGGATTCCTCATGAAATTTTTCTTGGAAAAAAAACTAATAGTTTAATTCAATCGATTGTCGCCAATGTTGTTGGGAGTTTAGATAGTTTTGTGCGAGCAAGTTCCTAATTTGAATCCCCCTAGGTGAGACATACAAGACTACGTTGATGGGTTTACTAGGGATCCCATCCATTAATGTGGGGAAGCATCCCTTGGGTTTCACTCTGAGGTTTTCCTTGGAAAAATATCATGTTGAAGTTAACCCCGATATTGGATTAGCTCAATCATTGAACCATCCTTTCAAGGCATGTTTCTGACAAGGAAGCCATAGGTCACAAATTCAAATTTGGTTGAATTCCTCGGGGTTATCAGTCGTTATTGCATCTAATGCTCATGTTTCCCTCCATATATATTTTATGGAATAGAAGATAATCCCAGGAGGTTGAACCCTTAAAAAAATGTTGAAATCCCCTTATTCCAACACCTAGGTATCTTGTTATCTAGTGATTTCCTTATTGCAAATCGAATTAACAGCTCAAAAAAAAAACACATTCTTGAAATATTCAACTCAATAAATCTAGCGGAAGAAAAAACTAGAAACCAAAACATGCACACATAAACACCAATAGTTTTTGGTAGATACCCTTGGAAAACCCTCAAGGGGAAAACCAGTGCTAAGAATGATTTTATTATAATAAAATTAGGGCTCTCATAATAGGGATAATGGCTCAATGAGAGAAATACAACTGCAGATAAACTTGAAAAAATTTGATATGTTGTATGACCCAGATATGCACTCTTTTTGAGATGTATGCACATATTCTTAAGCATTCCCACATATACGCTCTTGTCTCCACTAGTGCCCTCATACACATATGGAAATCCTATATGAAAAACTTCATATGACACAACTCTTCCCTATGGATTCACTTGATTTAAACTCACTTGTGGCAGCCTCTGTTCTCTCTTCTCAATGACCTGATCTCTAGATGGAAGTCCTTCTCCAACTATCCAAGATCTCCTTGAATCACAGTCCTTCATGATCCAACCCTCTCTGTGTCGACTCTCTCAACATAAATCCTTCCAAGTGTAATAAAAAGTCCTTCTTTGCTTCTACACTCTCCAAAGACTCCACACTAGCAAAATTCCTTCTTTGTTATCTCTATGGGTAAGTGTCTTCTCCTTTAACCTATCCTTTCTTTTTATAATCTTGAGTTATAATCTAACCCTAATCTGCAAAGTGATTGATGGTTGAGATTACTTCTCACTTCACTTGAGATTAATGCTAAGATTACATGCTAACTACTTTTATAATTTTCCTTAAATAACTCAATTAATTAACCAATTAATCAATAAAATCAATTTACTTTAATAATTCATTTTATTAAGGTAAATTCAAGAGTAGAAGGCTTTGGATGAATTTTGCATGCTAGACACCAAGTCTATGCAGAAATACATGTCCAATACTCCATGCACCAACACTCTCTCTTAGCAAGGTTCAGGTATTTCCCAAAGAGCCACCTAGAATTGGTTCTCCCTTCAATCCTGTCACAATGTCGAGCACATCATCCTACCCATTGACATCCCTCCAACCTTGTTGATCAACTTCTTCTTAAACACTGGAAGTGTCAGAATTGATGAAACTACATATCAATGCCACGAAGTTTGAAAACTTCATCAAAGGCTTGCTCTCCCTCAATGTGCTCCTAGAAGCCTCCTGATCTTGGGCATCCATCAGTGTCATATCATACCAACTTGGTCTCCTAATAGGAATGGAAGGGGCTAACTCTCTCTTCCCCTCTGAAGGTTGGCTACCCACATTGGAACTTTGTGAGCTCTACTCATCATTTAGGTGTTCTCCCTTCAAATCCCTATACTCCTCATCCTATTCCACTAACATCAATTCATTATACATAATCCACTTGGATCCTCTTATAGGATAGCCCCAAAACCTATATAACTTTCCCTCTCTGACACCAGTGATGATTGTTGTTTCAGCTTTATCTCCCTCTAAACATATGAGTACTTTCCCTCTATGAAAATTCATGGAAAAAACCATGTCCTCCAAAACTAAAACTGAGAGAAAGTTCATCTTCAGTTCCGGTACATACAATACATTTGTCATCTACAGAAATCCTTCTGAATCCAGCTGGAACCTCACTGTCCCAACTCCCTCTACACCATACTTGGCAAGAGTGGCAAGCTCCACATGCATATCTAAGTCTATCTCTGACTAACTCGTGAACAACTCATGTTTCCCCATCATATGATGAGAAGCACCACTGTCCAAGTACCAAGCATTCCTTGAGTTGGTGTTGGAAGAGAGGCATGAGAACATTGAGAATTTCTTCTCAAAATTTTCTACAAACGCATCTAGTTGTGTCTCTACTGATGTTGTTGTCTTTATCTTCCATTGCTCCTCATTCTCTGGACATTATGATGCATAGTTCCCATACTTGTGGCATGTGAAGCACTTGATTTTACTCAAGTTATTCTTACCTAGTTGTGAGGTTGACTCCTCACTGTTACCCTTGGAACCCTTTCATTTTTCCTTCCTTGTCTTACTGATAAGGCCCGATTTCTCCTCCTATTCATCTTCCTTCTTTCCTTCTTTAGACTCCTCCCGAGTCTCTTCCTAGATGTAATCATCCCAAAGCCTATGACAATCTAGGAGACTTTCCTGAGCACAAACTCATTTGAAAGATGCTTTCCAAGAATTGGGAAGATCATTTAATGCCACATTCACAAGATTTGTGTCCTTCATTTTCTCTCCTATGGCTGCAAGTTGATCACACACATGTGTGATCATCATGAGATAGTTGGTAACATTATCAGATCTATACATCTGCATCGATCTTATTTTATTCCTTGAGACCATATTCCTATTCATGTTTTTTCTCTAGAGTAAACTTACCAAGGTATCAAACATATTTTTGGTTTCCTTCTTCTCGGATAGGTGGGGAATCAGATGATCCTTTACTGAATCTAGGAGTAACATCTCTTCTTTGATCTCTTTATTTTTGTGAACTTCCAAATCTTCTCAACCTGTCGGTGGAGAAACTACTTTGTCCACTAACTCCCAAAGGTCATACTCCTTCAATGCCAAAGTTACTCTTTCTTTCCAAGAGAGGAGGTTGGATGCTATGTCCAATATTTATTCAACTCTCAAAGGTTTTGATTCCATATTTAAGACCTAATAAACTACCATGGAAAATAACCTATTGTTGGAAACTGCCCCTGTACTGACTCGGATAAACATGTACTTTCCTGTCACAACCGAACCCCCATGTATGTATGTGCATGTGCTTACTATTTCCTGCATATATGCGCCTATGTCCAAAGAGAGATGCATATGTACATTCCCATCCCCTCTGTAACCCCATGTACAACTCCGTGAAAAACCCTAGTTCTTCCTGAATATGAATATTCCCCTGAAATATGTCCTTTGATTTCATGCTGCTAGTTATGAATCTCCTAAGATCTCTTGTAGATATAATAGATATTCTATCAACTACTATGGATCTAAGATCTAGCTTCCCTTCAGAGCATGTGCTTTGATACAATATTGAAGTCCCCTTACTCTAGCACCTAGGTGTCTTGTTATTTAGTGATTTCCTTACTGCAAATCAGATTAACAACTCACAAAACAAAAATACACTGTTGAAATATTCAACTCAATAAATCTAGCAGAAGAAAAAAACTAGAAACCAAATCATGCACACGTAAACATCAATATTTTTGGGTAGATACTCCTAGAAAAAACCTCAGAGGGAAAACCAGTGCTAAGAATGATTTTATTATGCTAAAATTAGGGCTCCCGTAACATGGATAATGGCCCACTGAGAGAAATATAACTACAAACAAACCTGGAAAAGTCTAATATATTGTATGACCCAGATATACACACTTTTCATGATGTACACACATGTCCTTAAGAGCACCTGTGTATACGCATATATCTCCACTAGCGCCTGCATACATGTACGTAAATTATGTACGAAAAACTCTGTACAACACAACTCTTCCATGTGGCATCGCTTGACCGAAACCCACTTGCGACAACCATTGTTCTCTCTTCTCAATGATATGATCTCTAGATGGAATTCCTTCTCCACCTATCCAAGATCTCCTTGAATCACAGTCCTTCATGATCCAACCCTCTCTTTGTTGACTCTCTCAACACAAATCCTATGTGTAAGAAAAAATACTTCTTTGCTTCTACACTCTCCAAAGACTCCACACTAGCAAAAGTCCTTCTTTGCTATCTTTTTGTTTAAGTGTCTTCTCCTTTACCCTAGCCTTTCTTTTATAATCTTGAGTTATAAGCTAACCCTAATATCGAGAGTGATTTACAATTGAGATAACTTCTCACTTCACTTGATATTAATGCTAAGATTACATGTTAACTACTTTTAGCATTTTCCTTAAATAACTCAATTAATTAAATAATAAATTAATAAAAACAATTTACTTTAATAATTCTTTTAATTAAAGTAAATTAAAGTGTAGAAGGCTTTGGATGAATTCTGCATGCTAGACACCAATCTTATGTGGAAATAATTGTCCCATACTATATGCATTGACAAAAAAAAGTATGCGATGGAATAGCTATATAATAATATGGTGTATGATAGACTAATTGTTAAGTCAATGCAACATGTCCAACCTTACGTATATGCATAAAAATGCAATTATATAAAAATATAGTGTATGATGATCTAACTGCTAATTTATCTTTTATTTTATTTTATTTTATTTGGATAAATTTTCCTTCTTCATCACAATTTGTGCATTATCATTAATGCACTTTATACTTATGCTTATTTATTATTGTATATTATTAATCTTTCACTATTTATTTTTAGAATATTAAATAGTTATGCTTATTTATTATTATATATTATTAATCCTTCACTATTTATTTTTAGAGTATTAAACTATGGTAACTTCAAAATATCTTCGAAATTTTGTGTAAATAATGTAGGCTTGCTTCTTCAAAAATCCAATAGACTATGATGTGCCAACATAATAATTTATTCCTCCTCATACCATGCCAATTCAATATATTCAATGTGGTTGAATGATTAGAAGTTAATTTTTATAAAATCCAATAGACTATGATGTGCCAACATAATAATTTATTCCTCCTCATACCATGCCAATTCAATATATTCAACTGTGGTTGAATGATTAGATGTTAATTTTCACAACTTGTGTACTTCTCAAATCATATGTTAACTATTAATTAAATTATATGTATTTGTTTTCATATTAATTTTATTGAATAATAAAATAACAATTAAAAAAATGTACATTATGTTTTTTTTTTTAAATTAATATTTTGTGTGGTTTGGTAATGAAAAAACACATAAAATAGACATATTAATTTTATTAAACAATACAAAAATAATGCAAAAAATGTACATTGTGAAAACATTAATATCTTGTGTAGTTTGGTAATGAAAAAACATATCACATTGACTTTTTTTTATTCAATAAAAAATAATTAAGTGATAATTTTAATTTTAGAAAAATAATTTTATTAATAAATTATTTGGAAAATTTGTAAAAATTGAGAATTTTTTTTACATTCCATACAATTAATTAAAACCATGTAAACAAGAGTCTCTTACCAAAGGACTAACAATCACAATGAATTTGAGATGTACTTTCCTTGCTATGGATAATGTGTGGGCATCTACATTGGCACAAATGCAAACAAAAGAAAAATAACCCATGTATAAAGAGCCAAGGGTTGTGGTGCACACGATTGCAACATTTGAATTTTGTTTCAAGTGATTCGTTGAGAGAATGGATAAATATGCTTTCAATATTGCAAGAAAAAGTGGACCATGCCAATATATGGTTTTAAAAATACAAATCTGACATGTTATATTTATTGTGTTCACAGAGGGTATTTATTATGTTTGTTTTGAAGGTGATATTTTAGGTGTCTTATTTTTTACTCATATCTGGTGGTATCAAACTTTGATATTTGGTTTGGTGAAGTATTTGGCATGCTACCACTGATCTACGAACTTATTGATCTTAGAAAAAAGGTACTAATTATTGAGGTCGATCTTATTCATATCATTGTAGTCAATATGCATTCTCCAAGTCCCATCCTTCTTGGGCACCACGGTGATAGGTGACCGACAAAATGAGGTACTTCATTGAATTACTCTCTACTCCAACAATTGTGTAATTGTTTCTTCACATCATTGGTTTCAAGTGTGGATTTTCTATATAGTCCTATGTTTGGAAATAGAGATCCATAAAATAGTTTTATTTCGTTCTCCACTTCCTATTAGGTGGTAACCCTTCAGTCTATTAGAGTACTTTCTTGTACTCTTGCAAATGGTCCTCTAATTGGAGTTTCTTATCTTTAGTAAATCCCTCTAGAGATGCATGTATTCTTATTGATTCATCTCCTTGTCGATTTTGTCTCAAGAAGAGCAACACAACTTCCTACTTGTGCTAATGATTGTCTTGTCTTGGTTGGAACTTTCTAGAGAGCTCTTCAATTAACCTTTGTGCACATAGATGATGAAGAATTGAAGGATTTTATATCCTTGACCAGACAATATTAATTTTCTCTCCTCATGAAGATCAAATACCTCATGCACATGTATGGGCTTCCAAGCACTACACTACACATCAAGTGGCACTATGTCTACTTGTACCTCATCAATTAGTTTTCTCTTATGGAAAAAATTATTCTTACACTACATGGTGACTCTAATATTGGTAAATCCTTATTTGCCCATATGTTGATGTGGGAAAATGTTTATTGTTATCCACAAATGTTCACTTAGTGAAAAGACTCAATTAAACATTCCTTCATTAAAAATAACTTAAATCACCCAAATGAATTATACCCCTAAAATAAACCCTACAAGTCGAATTTCCACTCATAAAATATCAAAACATGTCAATTTTCCACTGATAAAATATCAAAAGATATAAATTTTTCATACATTTTAATTTAATAACTGTTTGATACATTTCAATTTACTATCAATTTACTAAATATCAAAATATATAAATTTTTGATACATTTCAATTTACTAAATATCAAAATATATAAATTGTTGATACATTTCAATTTACTAACTATTTGATGCATTTCAATTTACTAAATATTTTATAAATTTTGAATGCATTTCAATTTACTAATTGTTTTCTTCATCTATATCTCTTGTTGTGATTCAATCTCTCCATAGTCTCTTGAAAAAGACATGTTAAGAGCAACCTTGGTTTTAATTGGAATGCGAGCCCCTCCCATTTAAATTTATAGAGTATTCATCACGTGGAGGCATTCCACAAGAATGTGGGCCCCTTTTTATCCTACTATCACTCATCATATTTCCTCCACGAGATTTAGAGATGTCGTATGAGAAAAGCTTAGAAAATGTGATAAAACATGGACTCTCTCCCGCATCATCTTAAAAAGACTTCGAGGGATCCTCAACAATTGATCTAGGTTGAGGATCCAACGTTGTGACAAATGTGGATCTTCTCCACATTCATTGTGTTGATGTTGTTGTTCTCCAGAAGGGGTGTAGGAATGTTCTTGTAACAGATTGTTAGTGATTACATATGTCATTCGGATATGGATATGGAGTGGCTAAAGTTATAAACAAATATTCATTTTATTTTTAATAGACTATATATATAATAAATGAAGATGTAATAAAGATTATGAAACCAAACCATTTACAATATGATTAAATTTTTTATTTTTCTTTTTAATTTAAATTATTATTATATGAATATAAAATTAATATTATAAAACTTAATCAAACCATATTATATCTTAAAACATAGCAATAGTTGGTTTTATATTGAAGGGAAAACCATATTATATTTTAGAACATAGCAATAGTGAATCAAAGATTATGAAACCAAACCATTTACAATATGATTAAATTTTTTATTTTTCTTTTTAATTTAAATTATTATTATATGAGTATAAAATTAATATTATAAAACTTAATCAAACCATATTATATCTTAAAACATAGCAATAGTTGGTTTTATATTGAAGGGAAAACCATATTATATTTTAGAACATAGCAATAGTAGATCAATATGATTAAATTTTTTTATTTCTCTTTTTAATTTAAATTATTATTATATGAATATAAAATTAACATTACAAAATTTAATCAAACCATATTATATCTTAAAACATAGCAATAGTTGGTTTCGTATTGAAGGGAAAATCATATTATATTTTAGAACATAGCAATAGTGGGTTTCATCTTGAAGGGAAAGTACAAATATCAAATGAAAACAATAGTTACATTCTTGGTGATAGTTATATTTTTAGTGAGTTAAAATATGTATAAACTTCAAGGAAGATGTAGTCATTCAAAGAATCTAATAAGTTATTCTTGAACAAATAAAATCTAGTGTCATTGTTTCTCTTGTACAGGTAAGACCAATTCAACTTATCTTCCAAAATGCTTATCACCCCATTCTAATGGTAAAAAAAAAATTGTATCATGATTAAAAGTATTTATAAGTTTTTTAAGAAACAAACTAACTCTAATTAAGTTGGAAGAATTTGTAAGAAAAGTTAGTTTCCTACCTTCAACCCTATGTTTTGCAAGATTCATCTATTATAATTGTATCTAATTATTCATCAAATTAATGAACATGCTCATGAAAAAATATATGTCTTATTAAGATAATGAAAAAAGAGAGCGATTTTTTGTTTTTGTTGACCAATTTTTATGTTAGTCCAAATTTTCGAGAAACCAAAGGAGGTGGCTAACCAAAGAAGTAAATAAAAAAGAAACAACTTTACCATTGTTTAGGATTATTATGTTTAGTTTTTTTGGTTTTTTTTTAAACTTAAATTTAGAATTCAAACATAACTCATGAACTATCATTCTTTCCATGGTTGGGGAGTTTTGCAGTAAAAGGTGATAGTGGTTTTCAATTGACATCCAAATTCATGCAATTACTTTTAATTGGCATATAACATAATTATCTAGTTCGTCACTAATTCATGCCCTATATTTTGGAAAACATTTTTTCAAAAAGATTATTAATTTTTTTTAGAGACGAGAAGGACATTTGTTTTTCACTTATATTTTATAGCTTAAATAATATACAAAAACTATCAAAGTAATTAAAACTCTTATTATCCAAGTGTATGTTAGGGACCATCTCTCTACATGTTCTAATCAGGGGATTTTTAGGTCTTAAACTTATAGAGTAATTTTTTTGACTCTAAACAATCATTTTGGCCATGCTTTGGTAGTTAACACAATGAAAGTTGTTGTAACAAGTTGGGATATTATTCTTTTTTTCATAATCTTTCTCATGGTGCATCATGTACCCTAGTTATATTTTATATGCAAAAGTTATGGCTTCGAGAAGTTGAATTATCATTCAAATTGAACTTCTTTGAATCTTACATTTGCTACCACAACTCCTAGGATTATGGTTTGAAAATTTTGTTTTTAGGGTTTTTGTGCTCTAGATTTCATGCTTATTGTATTAAAAGAGGTTTTTATGTGAATGAACATCAGAGAGATGTCTTTTCTTAGAAACACTTACCATCATTCAGATGTCTTTTCTTAGAAACACTTACCATCATTCTGACCATTATAATATATAGTGCTTTTCACCATTAATTTTTTAATAAAATTCAATTTTTATTATATTTTATATTTTATTTTGTATTATTATATGTTCCATTATTTTTATCTTAGTTGATATCATCTTATAAAATTGTGAATTACCATAAATAAATATATATTTTTTAACTCTTTAATAATAATTATTATTAAAATAAATAATTTATAATATTTTATAGAACAAATTATTTAAAATTTTGAAAGAAAAAACATAGAAATTGAAACTAATCATAATAAAGAATCATAAAATAAAATTAAAAATTAAAAAATCATCAAAAAAAAAATTAAAAAATTAACTTAATATTGAAAAAATAAAATATCTTTATATAAAGTTAAAGATAAAAAATAAGGAATTACAAAAAAATTGTGCTCTAGATTTCATGCTTGTTGTTGTATTAAAAGAGGTTTTTATGTGAATGAACATCAAAGAGATGTCTCTTCTTAGAAATAGTTACCATTATTGACAATTGTATTATATAGTGCTTTTCACCATTAATTTTTTAATAGAATTCAATTTTTATTATATTTTGTATTTTATTTTGCATTGTTGTATTTTTCATTATTTTTACCTTAGTTTAAATCATTTTATAAAATTGTGAATTATCATAAACAAATATACATTGTTCAATTTTTAATAATTGTTATTATTAAAATAAATAACTTATAATATTTTATAAAACAAATTATTTGAAAATTTGTAAAAAAAAAAAAAAAAAACATAGAAATCAAAATTAATCATAATAAAGAATAACAAAATAAATTAAAAAATTACCTTAATATTGAAAAAATAAAATATCTTTATATAAAATTAAAGATAAAATAAAAAATATGTAATTGATAAAAAAAAATCTATAAAAAATTACTCTAATTGCTTTAAGCTTGTAAGAAAATAACACAAACTTGTTAAATTAATTTCTTTATTTTATTTTCTTTGAATTAAAAATTTAACTTAATATTGAAAAAATAAAATATCTATAAAAATTTAACTTAATATTGAAAATAAAAATATCTATATAAAATTAAAGATAAAAAATAAAGAATTGAATATATATATATATATATATATTAAGTATATATGTATATGTTAAATTAATCCAATCCAATAAACAAAAGTCTTTCTTAACTTTTACAAGATATTCTAAGACAATAGCACAAACTTGTTAAATTAATTTCTTATTTTACTTTTTTTTTTGTATTTGGACACTAAACGGGACACTATAGTAAGATATGGGAGTTCTATAGATTATGGAATTATTATTTTTCTCTTTTTAGTTTAGAAGTTCGTTAAAACTTATTATAACTTTGTTGTTTGGATTGTTAATTTTAAGAAAGATGATAAGATTAATAAGTGGTTGCATTTTAAATAGTATTTAAAAAAAAAGAGGCTAAAATTACCTTCAATAAAATCATATAGTTATATCAACATATAAACTTAATCCTCTACATAAAACTAAATACTATCTCAAATTACAATTTAATTCTTAAAAAAAACTATAACTTATAACAAATTAAATTATATATATATTTTTTAAATATTTTAAACATTTAACTCTTAAACAAAACTATAACTTATAACAAATTAAATTATATATATATTTTTAAAAATATTTTACAAAATTTTAAAACATTTTTTTGAGTTAAATCTTAAATCTTAATTTATAGTTAACCCGTTTATAGATTATGTCGCTTAGAAAATTTACAAAATTTCAATGACCCTAATCTCCCCCACCCCCTTCTCAACTTAATGTCCAATTTAAAAAATGCACGTCACGCATCACATTTAACTTTAAAAATGATCAACACGAAAACCGCAAATAAAGTCCATTTAGCGATGGCCGGCCTACGTCAGCATGACAAATATATGTCACCAACCATTTTGTTTTTACAGATTTTTTTACAACGGGCGGGCCCATCGGCCACTACTTTTACTTTTTCCATGTAATTATCACGAAGCAATTCCATGGCAGACTGTACGAGGGATGAAATGGGGAGTCGATGCCGGCTCAATCCCACACTGCCAGAGAAGGTACTGTAACTCTCCATCTCCATAACTCCCTTCAAAGCTCCCTTCAATTCTATTCTCATTTCCATGCTCAAACTGCTTAATACTGCAACCCTGTCCATCTCCAAGACACCGATTAGAAGCTCGATGCTAAATCTTCTAATACTCGGAACATCGTTTGATGGACGCGGCTGCCTCCCGAAAACCTTTACGAGTTCCAAAATCAGCGAACTCTTTCTTACACCGCTTGATTCCTCGAACACACAATCGAAATCCGATTTGGTTATGAACTTGAAGATCTGAGCAGCAAGTCCTATTGCTGCTTCCTGATGCTCGCCTCGTTTCTCCATCACAAACTTCAAAACCTGATCCCCCCCCCCAAAAAACAAGAAGTTAATCTATCGTATGAAATTGTTTTCAGATCGAGCAGCAGTGCAAGACTGTAATTTTAAAACGAAATTCTATTAATTGAATACAGTCTTCTACCTGCGCTGCTGTTGCAGTGCCTTTCCTCAATTCAACGTAATCTGGCTCTGCGTATGCGCACAGATTCCGAAGAATTTTGGCTACATGAAAACCCTGAACCGGGTCGTCCAGCACAGAGATCAGGTTCGCGATCAAATTCGGGTGATCGGGCAGCTTAATGCTCATTATCCTTCGACAGTTTTGTTTATTCTCCAGTGAAAGAAGAGCCAGGGCTTCTCCTGCCTTGGTCACGAGCTCCCTCGTTTCATCGCCGCACGATCCACTTATAACATTAATATTAATCCTCTCCATGTAAAACGCAGAGAAGGGACTCCGCAAAACTCCGCCAGTTCCGCCGATTCTCTCTCGGCCCTCCTCTTCGAGAGCAAGACTCGTCAATGTGTCGATGGCTAGGATTTGCAGACTATACGTCGTTATTTCTCTGTAATGAAGAACGTCTCTTAGATTGCTTATGGCGAAGATTATCTCCGAGATCCCTTTCCTTAAGCCCTTCCCTGTCGAGCCTGTACTGCTTGCTAGCATTCCCATGAGCTGCAGAGCAAGCTTTGCCGTCTTGATTTGGGATTCGGGTGCGTTGGGATTTAGTTCCGTGAGTCCTATAATTTTGGGAAGTAGCCCTCTGCTGCTTCCGATCTTCGCGCAGTTGTCGTGTTCGTTGGCCAAACTTTTCGGTATCCGCATCCCAAGCAGGCTGAAAACCGAGTAATTATATGCATCCCCATATTGCTTCGAATGGATTTCAATCTATTTGTTATCGTAAAGCAGAGAGGCTATGGATTCCATGGACCCAGCGATGGCCGTACTTATAAGTTTACTTAATTTTATGCACAATCGTGGAGTAATATAGTAATTTTGTAAATGTGTACTTAATTTTATGCTATATGCACTCGTGCAGCTTTCGGTAGCTTCAAATTGTTTATTTGTAGCACCTTGTTGTAACACATTATCTATTTTTGTTTTTTCTCTTAAACTATTGGATGTAAAGTTTTCAATTTTGTTTTTAAAATAATTTTATCCTATAAAATTTGGACGAATCATTTTTAAAATAGTTAATCTCGTTTTTGGAAAAACCATGAAAATGGGAGAATCATTTTTAAAATAGCTAATCTCGTTTTTGGAAAAACCATGAAAAATTAGCCCATGAGCGAAATTTAGCCCCTAAAATCATACCTTGGTCACTCACAGTGACCAAAATATACATATAATTAACTTCCTCTGTTGTTTCTAAAAGTAATAATATCTTACTTAAATCAATCATAGTAACCAAAATATACATATAATTAACTCTTTCTACTGTTTCTAAAAGGTAATAATATCTTACTTAAATTTCATAAATGTAGATAGGGAACAAGAAATAAATTCTTCCTTAATCTCAACTTTGTAGAGAATACACAATCAATAAATCTTATCTTCATAAATGATATGATGATCAATAGTAATCTCAAGTTACTCTGATCACACTTTTATTTGAACCATGAGACTACTGTTATTGTTGTAGGTATCTTAGTTGAAAAATGTTTCCATTAGAAATTCATTCTTGTAATGTCTTAGCATAGAAGACTAAATTGGGCCTAAGAGGATAGGCCTAGTAGAATAATCAAATTGCAACCAATTTATAATTGTTACATTTATTGGTAACATGTTCTCATGCAATTGGGACAATATGTCGATTACATCAAACAAAATCCCCGATTTTCAGCGACAGATATTCCAAAACATACAAGGGTGAGTGCACAAAGTTGGTGGACGATAAAGTGGCATCGAGGTGAGCAAGAGCACACACTTATAGGAATGCATGCACGTTTTTAGTAATGTGTGCACGTTCATGATGTGACAAGTTTGGTAAACCCTGATCCTCCACTTAGTGAGCCACGTAGGCACATTCCCAAGAATGTGTGTGCATTCTCAAGAACACACACACATTCCATAGAAACACATGTTCAAGAACGCATAAGCGTTCCTAAAAAGATTTGAAATAAAAATAGTGCACACACGTTCCTAAAGCATGTGCGCGTTATTAGGAACAAGAACACACACATGTTTATGTTAACATGAAACATCTCTCTA
>SNQJ01S0000808.1:505861-517476 GCA_010110895.2 Picea sitchensis | reverse complement strand
CCTCCTTCTATACCCCCCCTCTCTCTTTCTCTCTCTAGAACTCTCTCCCAAGAAATCACTAGAACCAACAGCCAACCAAGGTAGCGTATCTCTCTCCAAAGCTAGCGTATTAAGAAAAAAATCCAAACCGTAACCAAAGACCAAGTA
Source organism: Picea sitchensis (assembly GCA_010110895.2). Taxonomy (NCBI): domain Eukaryota; kingdom Viridiplantae; phylum Streptophyta; class Pinopsida; order Pinales; family Pinaceae; genus Picea; species Picea sitchensis. The sequence continues at coordinate 517,329 of SNQJ01S0000808.1, read as the reverse complement.
ACCATTGTAGCAGTTGCATCTCTCCACTAGTGATGCACAGTCCTTATGTAGTTATCAAAGTGAGTGAGTGAAAATGAGCTCAAGCGCCCTCTATTTATAGTCCTCCAAGTGACCTAACTGGGTCGAATTCTTCTTTTGGATTCTAATAATTTAATATAAATTATTCTCTTAAGCCAACTTATCTTCTAGGGTTATTACCCAACTATTTAGGGTTTCTCTTACTTCCTGAAATATTCTAGTCTCGTCAAAGGTTACATGTAGAGGTTAATACCTCCTGCAACTACCGTAACTTCCACACTCCCTCCTATCTAGGGAGGTATTATAGGTAATGGTCTTGAGCACAAATAGACCATTCATCCAGTAACAACACCAATAGCCACACATGTTATCTCACGATCACACATCACTATCCAACACTAGTGATAGTCTCCATGGAAATCATAATTCCATCTAATAGAACACAATTGTGTCATCCATAGTAGTACACAACTACTATCCAGTGGTATACAACCACTCCTTGTAGCACACAACTACTATCCAGTGGTATACAACCACTCCTTGTAGCACACAACTACTAACCAGTGACATATATTCACTACCAGTAGATCACATCCACCACAATAGCATACAACTATTGTCCAGAGACATACAGTCTCTACAATAAACACGTGATATTATCTAATATCATCATGCATCAATAATGTCATCAGTTGCATTACATATAAGCCATACTAGCATGATACGAATGCATCATATCTAAGTTATACAGTTGTGATCCGGAGTATCATCTACACCATCTCTAAGCCATACTAGCATGATGCTAATGCATCATCTCTAAGTTGTATGTCCACCTCTAAGATGTACTTGCATGATGTAGATTAGTGCCTCATTGTATCACCTCTAAGATGTATGATCATCTCTAAGCCGTACTAGCATGACATATCTAGCATGATGCCAATGCATCATATCTAAGTTGTATGACATATATAAGTTGTACTCACATGATCATATCTAACATGACACGAGCCCTCCTACATCATCTCTAAGTTGTATGATCATCTCTAAGCCATACTAGCATGGCATATCTAGCATGATGCCAATCCATCATATCTAAGTTGTATGCAACCTCTAAGTTGTACTTGCATGATCATATCTAGAATGATGCAGCTCACCAACATTGTCTCTAAGTGGTATTAGCATGAACATAACTAGCATGATGCAAGCATCATCTCTAAGTTGTATGTCCATATCTAGTTGTACTAGCATGATGCTCCAAAAGCCATTGTATCAACAAATACAACCATATATGTCGTATCTGAGCTATGCTAGCATGATGAAAGAATCATCTCTAAGATGTATAATCATCTCTGAGCTATAATAGCATGATACAGATCTTTATTTCACTAACAATACATGATACCACATATCAGTGCTCCTTCCCAACCAAGGAAGTCATCTCCTCCATTTCAACCAAGGGAATAATATCCACGAGCCCCATCTTGTCCCTCAAGTATGCAAACTTTATCTTGGACAAAGGCTTCGTCAAAATATCTGAAGTCTTCTCATCAGTGGAGATATACTAGAGAACTACTTCTCCCCTCTGGACTTTATCACAAAGAAAATAATACTTGATCTCAATGTGCTTCGACCTGTCATGGAACATTGGGTTCTCTGAGAGATTGACACAGCTTTGATTATCACAATGTATCATGGTCAAATCCAACACCTGATCAAATAGTCCAGAAACCAGCTTACAAAGCCACAATGCTTCCGTACAAGCATCACAAGCCGCAATATATTCTTCTTCCATAGTGTTGAGTGCAACATACTTTTGTTTTTTGCTAGCCCATGAAATCATAGTAGAACCCAAACCGAAACAAATTCTAGAAGTACTCTTTCGATCTTCTTCACTCCCTGCCCAATCTGAATCGGTAAATCCATGTAGATTTACTTCACCGTTTGAGGCATATCTCAAACCATACATTATTGTCGCACAAAGATATCTCAAGATATGCTTTGCAGCCACCCAATGCTCTTGTCTAGGTTCCACCTAGAATTCGCTCAACATGATCACAAAAAAACATATGTTCAGCCTGGTATTTCCCAAATACATCAAGGATCCAATTAATTGTCGATATAGGGACGAGTCTATTGGATTAGAATCATAGTCTCTCAATTTCCTCAAATCTATTACCATGGGAGTTTCCATGGATTTGCAATCAATCATCCCAAACTTCTGAAGGATATTTACAACATACTTCCCTTGTCCTAGGAAGACTTCACTGTGCTTCCACCACACTTCTAGTCCCAAGTAGTAGTGCATGAGACCAAGATCCTTCATATAAAATTTAGTGGATAAATCCTTCTTACATTGAATAATGAGAGGCTCTGCACCTATCAGGAACATGTCATCAACATATAATAGTATAATAATGAGTGAATTGTTTACAACCTTGTAATAGAGATTTGTATCAACATGACTCTTGTAAAATACAAGTCTTGTCAAATAACTATCAATCTATGCATACCAAGCTCTTAGAGTTTGCTTGAGTCCATACAAGGCCTTCTTCAATCTGCATACATGGGTTTCCTTTTGGTATACCTTAAAACCATGAGGTTTCTCTATATATACTTATTCCTCAATCACTCCATTGAGAAAGGAGGTCTTTATATCCATCTGATGTAAGCTCCAACCCATGGAAGCTTCTAGATATATTATGGCTCTGATAGATGTATATCTGGAAATCATAGCAAACATCTCATCATAATCTTCTCCCTCCTACTAGGAGAATCGTCTAACCACAAATATCACCTTGTACTTATCAATACTTCCATCTACACCATGCTTTATCTTATAGACCCACTTTGAAGTGACTACAGACTTCTCTTTAGGTCTTGACAGAACTTACCATACATCATTATTCATGATGGATTGGTATTCTTCCATCATGGCCTCTTGCCATTCTTTCTTCTTAATTTCTTCCTCAAAGGTGGAAGGTTTCGCATTAACCAAATTTGTCATGAGTGCCACATAACTAGTGAAACTTTTGGGTTCTTTCTTTGTCTGAAAGTACCAGTGGGAGCCTTATTCTTTTCTGCTTCCTGCAAAGTAGTTTCAATCCATGTTGTTCTTTTTCTTATCTTATGTATAATAGTTGGTTCCATAGATTCATGTGGAGGTTCTTGTTCTTCATTAGATTCTTCTGGAGAAGATGTACTTTCTTCTTTGGTATCTTCATGTTCCTCTTCTTCGTTGGATTCTATAGATTCTTCTATAGACTTCTTAAATGGAATTCTTTCATCAAAATTTATGTCTCTACTTATTTCAATCTTCTATTGACCTGGAACATAGGTTCTATATGCTTTTGATGATTCACTATAACCAATGAATATTCCTCTGTTTCATGAGGGTTCCAACTTCTTTCTCTTATCCTTGGGAACATGAATGTATATAGGACATCCAAATATTATCAAGTGTTCGACGTTTGGCTTCTTTCTTGAGAAGGATTCTTTAGGAGTCATGTTCTTCAATATTCTATGTGGACTTATATTATGAACATAAAAAATTGCCATAGCTACTTCTCCCCATAGAAACATAGATAAAATCTGATCAATCATCATTTCCTTGAATGATTCTTCAATGGTTATGTTATTTCTTTCAGCCACACCATTCTGTTGTGGATTGTGAGGGACAATGAGCTCCCTCCTAATCCCAACTTCTTTACAAAAGGCAATGAGTTCCTTGGAGGTGTATTCTCTTCCATTATCAGATCTTATTTTATTGATCTTATTATCTGTTAGGTTCTTTACTTCAGCCTTGAATTCTTTGAATTTTCTAAATACTTCATCTTTAGTCTTTAACATATACAACCATGTCTTTCTTGAGAAGTCATCTATAAACGTTACATATTAAATATATCCTCCCAGAGACTTCATTGGCATAGGTCCACATACATATGAATGTATTAGGTATAATATCCCTTTGGATCTATTCTCACTACTTTGGAAATGTTTCTTAATGTTCTTCCCAAGTGCACATCCTATGCACACACCTTCATGTACTGACTGCAATTCTGGTATGCCTACAACCATCTATTGTAGGGATGACAAGGCTTGATAGTGAAGGTGAGCAGACGTTCTATGCCATAACTCACTAGGGTTGATTTCGTCATGTATTGGGGCTTGAGTATTCTGAACTAGGAGTTTATATAACCTTCCTTCACGAGTTCCAATAACTCTAACATTTTCTATCTTTGAGTCTTTAGACTATACACAAACTTTTCCATCCACAAAATCTACTTTATATCCTTTCTCTTCCAAACAAGAAATAGATACTAGATTCTTTTTCAAACCAGAAACATATAAAACATTACTAAGATGAATACAGTTACTTGATTCATTTTGATAGTAGCTTGTCCAATTCCCTTGACTACATAAGAGTTCTTGTCTCCAAGCTCTACTTTATGAGGTGTCTCCTTTTCCTTCATGCTTGAGAAATTCTAACGATCATCTGCCATATTCCTTGAAGCTCCTCTATCGATCAACCACATGTCATATTCAATGGCTCCAGTAAGGGATGGATAATAGAAGAAATATACGTCATAATGCTTTGTCTTCTTTGGGGGTTCTTCATCATTGGCAATTGATGCATGATGCCTCTCTTTTTTCTTCCTTGTTAGTTTATGACAATTCCTTTTGTAGTGGCCATAATCATGGTATTCAAAGCATTGTGCCTTTGGCATCTCTCTCTTAAACTTCTTTCTTGAATTAGATCTTTTCTTACCTCCATGTCTTTTAAACTTTGTTGCAAAGGCATGAGCATATTTTTCCTCCTGAGGTTTTCCCTTGGAGTTTAACCTTGTCTCTTCTTGTGCACAACATGTCCAAAGTTCTAATGTTGGAAACTCCTTCCTTATATTCATACTTGCAACAAATGCATCCCATGATCTAGAGAGACCATTGAGTACCATGTTCACAACTTCCTTTATTGGGATGGCTTATTCAATAGCTAGTATTTGATCTCTCAACTGGGAAATCCTCACAAAGTATGAAGCTATGGTGTCATCCTTTGTCATCTTTGTGTCACGAAGTTCATTCGTCAGACTCATCACTTGTCCAATATTTCAGATTGAGAAAGGTTTGTTAGGGCATCGTACATCTTCTTGGATGAGTCAAGATGATAAATGTAGGGTATCAAGTGAATCTTTATAGAGTCCACTATGATACTCATAGCATTTATGTCATTATCCTTGAACTTCTCCAGTGATACAACGTTCTGAGGTTCCTTCTCTTTTCCTGCTTCAAACTGTGGTTCCATGATATTGCCTTTCATGATATCTAGGACTTTATTCTTGGCAAGGATGAGGTCAATCCTTGTCTTCCATTCTCTGAAGTTTAACACCCCTTCTAACTTGTTTTCTGACTTCATAGAGCAAGTCATGATTGCTTTGACTTAGTCAACCTTTGACTTTGACCAAAAACTCAAACTTGACACCTTGGCTTGTTAAGAGTACCAGGAGGTGCGCTTGGCTAGGGCGCACTAGGCTATCTAGGAATTAGGTCAAGAAATTCACTTAAGGTGCTTCAAAAAGAGGGTTAAGGTTTCATTGTTGTAGAAAAACTCTAACTGCAACTGAGAAAACTCCCAATCTACCTTCCAATGGTTAGACTCTCTGAAGATAGTGTGGGCCCATAACCTGTTAAAATAATAGGTATACTCATTTCACCATAGATAATATCACTATAGTTTCACCCAACTAGAGGCACAAAAGCCACCCCGAGCACCTTAACCTTGATAGACAAAATAATTCTAGAAGAAATCACTGGAACCAATAGCCAACCAAGGTAACATACCTCTCTCCAAAGCTAGCGTACCAAGCAAAAATTTCAAACCATAACCAAAGACCAAGCCACCACTGCAACAAATGCAACTCTCCACCAGTCATGTGCACCACTAGTCCTTATACAGTTGTGAGAGTGAGTGAGTGAAAATGAGCTCAAGTGACCTCTATTTATAGTCCTCCAAGTGACCTAACTGGGTTGGATTCTTCTTCTAGAGGCTAATAATTTAATATAAATTATTCTCTTGAGTTGACTTGTCTTCTAGGGTTATTACCCAACTATTTAGGGTTTCTCTTGCTTCCCAGGATAATCTAGTCTCGTCAAAGGTTATGTAGAGGTTAATTTCACTATACCCTCTTCCTCGTATAGATGATTTACTTGATCAATTAAAGAATGTTGTTTATTTCACTAAGTTGAATTTGCACAGTGGATACCATCAGATCATGGTTGTAGAACTGGATGCATGGAAGACTACCTTTAAAACCAAACATGGATTGTTTGAGTGGTTATTTATGTCATTTGGGATTTGTAATGCTTCGACAACTTTCATGCTTGTGATGAATGATGTATTCATGCCATTTCTAGATGATTTAGTGATTGTATATTTATATGACATTCTTATATTTAGTGGGACTTGGGATGAACATGTAAGGCATGTAAAGCATGTATTGGATACTTTTCAAAGGGAAAAGTTGTATGTAAAATTGTCCAAATGTGAATTTGGTAATACTACACTTGTATACTTAGGTCATATTGTAGGGGGAGGACAATTGAAAATTGATCCTTCCAAGATTGATGTAATTGTAAATTGGCCTAAGCCCAAAAGTGTAGCTGAAATATAAAGCTTCTTAGGTGTAGTCCAGTATTGGAGGAGATTCATTTCAAACTTTTCTTTTATAGAATCTCCTTTGCATGCCTTAACCAACGTGAAGAACACTTTCAGTGGGGAGGAAAGCAACAAAAATATTTTGACACTTTGAAGGAAAAGATTAGTACCGCACCAGTATTAGCATTACCGAATCTTCAACAACCCTTCGATATTGAGACATATACCATCGAGTACACCATGGGTGTAGTATTGATGCAATATCGTAAGCCTATATGTTACCACTCTGAAACTTTTAACCAAGCTATTGTTAACTATCCTACATATGATAAAGAGTTGTATGCATTAGTTCAGAGCATAAATAAATGGAAGCACTACCTATTAGGGAAGGAAACAATCATACATAAAGATCATCAACCCTTACAGTATCTCCAAGCACAGACCAAACTGCAACAATCTCAACATTATAGATGGATGGGTTTCCTACAACAATTTCATTTGGTAATCAAGTACACAAAGGGTACTAGTAACAAGGTAGCTGATATGCTTTCTAGAACTCCTATTGTTGCTTCTATTATTTTGAAGAATGTTTCTTTATCTCATGATAGCTATGTGGAACAATATGCCATTGATGAAGATTTTAAAGAAGTATATGAGAAGCTAACCCATGGTGCACATGTAGAGAACTATTCTTCATAGGGAAAACTACTCTACCATCTTGAAAAGCTATGTATTCCTACAAGTGAACAAGTCCATGTAATACGAGAAGCTCACACTTCTCTTGTGTCTGGGCATTCTGGGATAGGAAAAACTTTGTCTCATCTGCAGAGGTTTTGTTACTGGCCTCAGATGAAAGTAATTGTAACTAAATATGTAAAGGGGTGTATAATGTGTTCTACTTGTAAGCCCACTAATAGAAAATTGGGGCTATACTCACCACTTCCTGTCATAGATGATTTTAGGGGCTAAATTTCGCAAATGGGCTAATTTTCATGTTTTTTCCCAGAAACCGATTCTCCAATTTCCATTTTTTCTAAAAATGATTCGCCCAAATTCCATAGAATAGAATTATTTTATCTTAAAAATCAACAAAATTTTATAGAAACTTTATAAAATCCTTAGAAATTTGAATATTTTTACAAATCTATCGCCAAACATTTTACATTTTGCATATGAAGGACTAGTAATATTAGCCCATGTTTCTACATTTTAATATAAATTTTCATCCTTAAAATCACCCCCGCTTCTTGTTCCATCCCATCCATGGGAAAGTATCTCCATAGATTTTGTAGGGGGTTTACCAATGTTGAAAATGGGTCATGAATATTTGTATGTTGGAGTGGATAGGTTCAACAAGATGTGTATCTTAATGCCATGTAAAAAGTAGATCACTGCTGAGCAGACTGCTAATATCTTCTTTCAGTATGTTTGGGTTCACTTTGGGTTACCCACATCAGTATGTTGGGAAAATCTTCATCTCGTTAGGGAAACTCATCTTCTCTGTGAGGTTCTTGGTATGGAAGGAACCAATCTTCTGTGTCGACCATCCCAACTAGTTTCAAAGTATCATGGGAATTTGCCTCTTGTTGAGGCCTTGGTTTCCAACCTGTGGCATCTCTTTGTTGTCTGGTAAACTGAGGTCTAGGAGCAGATTGATTTCTTTCCATAGTATTAAAATGGCCCATGATCTGGTTATGTACTTGGGTAAACTGAGTACTCATATGATCTATCTTCTTATTCAAGAGGGCAATTGGATCAAGAGCACTGCTGCTGGAAACCTTAGTCTTTGCTTATACCTTAACACGAGGGTACTAAAAAGGGTCCACCCTCAAATCAAGGAGATTCTCTTCAATGTCAGCACTGTATTCTTTGGCCTATGCTAATGAAGTGGGCTTAATGTCCTTCAAAATGAAGTGGAATTTCCCTTCAAAAGCATTCATATAGAGGAGACAGATTGATGCAGATGTAGGGAGGAACTCTGTTAGAATTTGGATGTACAACGTGTTAAATTTGGTATTGAATTAATTTACTGTCTCATTCTCCTTTTTCTTTATCTAATTGAATTGAGCTACAAGCATCCCACCATCTTTCTTTGTTGACCATATACTCTTAAATATCTTGGAAAAATATTTGTAGGACATGAAGTGATTTTCTTGAAGTCCTCTGAACCAAACAAGAGTTTCTTTAGTCAATGATGAAGCCAATAGTCTCATGGATACATCCTCATGCTTAATACTTGCATTGTCCATGTCCCGACGTATGATGTAAAGATGATCCTCAATAGTCACTACATTATTTTCTGGGAACTTTGGAAACCACTTGTTTGACTCTTTTGGCATTGTGTTGGGCTATCCATGGATGGTGGCCATGTTAAGGGGTTTATAGAGGTATTTTTCCCAAGGGTGATCCATTGGAGCAAGGGGAAGGGTACCTTGAAAGAGGGTTTTGACAACAAGAGAATTGAGGGGAGGCCTTCTTTGGTATACCTTATAAGGTTTGAACCTCCCAAGGGGAAAATGATTAGAAGAGGAAGGGTTTTGGGAAGGTGGAGTTGCAAGATGAGCTTCAAGAAGAGATCATCAAAGAAGGTGGAAAGTGAACATCCCTTGGGTGGATTTTCCAGGCAGGCTAGGGAAGAGGATTTGGGATAGCTTTCCAAAGTGTCATTAGGGATCGGAAGAGGATTCAAAATCATCCCTGGAAACAACATCAAAATGTTATTGCACAAGTTGTAGGTTGGGAAAATATCGACCCACCACCAAAATAGAGACAACTAAGAGCGCACCTACCCATTGTCACCTTAGGCAGGTGTTCTCGTCACTTTAGAGGTGAGGTAGTCACCTCAAGGGGGGAATCCTGGTGACCCTGGGGGGGATTGGAATGGAAAATGTGATGTATGAAAGGATGCCCCTAAAGGTCAAGTTTCTATATGGAAAAGGGAACTTGGTAATGAGTCTTGAGGGTTGTTTGAGGTTTCCAAATTTTTGAGTGACATGAAAAGAGATAATACCTGCTCGAGACATAAGAAAAACCAAGTACACAATGCAATATCTCAATTGGACAAACAATTTAAGCTTGATGTCCCTAATAGAAGCTGTTATTAATAGTATTTATCAACAATGATATGGCACAATAATCTACTAAACAAATGTTGGAAATCAAGTGAAATATGCAAGAGATAAACTAGCTAAACACTAGTGAAACTCAAGATTTGAAGACCATAATACTAGCATAAAAAAGTAAGGTTGTTGCAAACACATTCTTCAGAAATATAAATCATCCTTATTTGTGTAACAAACAACTTATTACAACAATAATATCAACCACTAAAACCCCCTCAAAGTTTTTCAAAAGGTGTGCTAGGGCTAGTAGTTTATGTGTGCAAACTTAGAGCAAATTCCAGTGGTTGATTTAAGAGTTATTAAAGAAGTTAGATTAGGGTTTCTACAACCCTAATGGCTGAAGATGAATTTTTTTAATAGAAATAAGAACTATCCCTTTAGAGGCGACGCCCTAGTGGATGGGAGGTGCTCTTGGCAGAATAAACAAAACCCAAATTGCAAAAAGTTGAAATGACCAAAAATCATGTTTTCCAATGTAACTATTTTATATCTCTAATGCAAAATATTTGGATTAGTGCATTAAAATGACAAGAAGACATATGGTTATTTAAAATATCAAATCCTCATATTTGATTCCTTGAAGTATTACATGACCAATGGTCTACATAGTGTACAAACACACGGGTTAAGGAGAAAATTTATAAATTGGGACTAACCGATACAAAGTGAACTAGATGCATTCAAAATAGGAATTGGATGTGAAATGATGGTATGTGATGGATAGTGACAATAACTTCTAATATATAAACTAAACATATTTGTATATTGTTACAAGTTTAAGAATAAGTATTGATTTTAATATGCAAATATGTTTATACGTGAAGGCACAATCATATCCTATAATGTGGACATATGGTCATCATTTTAGAGTGGACATTATGGTAAAAAATACAAATCCAATAAAAGGACAACTTGATTATGTTGGCACCACACAAGAGATAATTTTGTTGGGCTATAGTTCATCGTGGTGCCTTTAGTGGGAGATAACTCTACAAAATATTGGAGACAGGTCATGAGCCCTTTCCCTCCTTTTTCTTTCTTTTGTCAGGCATGCAGGCGAGGATGGACCAAGAGTGTCTTGACAAAGCTAGGTTGGAGAGTCTTTACAAATGCCCATCCTACTTTCCTGTGCAGTGGGAAGGACCCTCCTCCCAACCAACCAATAGGTCAAACTTTCAATTTTCCCTAAATGTGGAGTAGGAGACATCATAGGGTTTCTTCAGATTCATGAGGATAGCTCTATGAACTAACCTTATTTCTTCTCAATACCATTAAAAGCACTATCACAACTAAATTTAAAATTCTTGTGATCCAACAAACAAACAGAGAATAAGAAGTACTGTACGAAATCATTGAATCCAACTAGAACTATAAAAAAACCTATTACCCAACTAAAAAATAAAGATGAAGATAAAGTTGAAGCACTATAGAAAGATCATTAATTCTAACTGAAAAAATCAAATGTATTTTTAATGGTATCAAAATATTGATACCATTAAAAGTACTAGCACCATTAAATTTAAAAAGTTTATTGTTCAACAAAAAAAATAGAGAATAAGAAAAAGTTCAAAACACTAAAAAAGAAATCATTGAATCCAACTTAAACAATCTATGAGTTAACCCAAAAAAAGAGATTAAGTTAATGTTTGAAATATTGTAAAGAATTTTTTTATTTTAAT
>SNQJ01S0000808.1:458581-503997 GCA_010110895.2 Picea sitchensis | reverse complement strand
AAAAAAAAAAAAAAAAAAATTCCTTTTTAAAAATTCAATAACAAAATATTAATTAATTTGTATTTTTTTAAATAGAATAACAAAAAAACATTCTATAAAAATAATATCATTAATTTTACTATAAATATAACATTATTATTAATATTTTTTTAAAACATTAGTATAATAAAATATTCCATTTATAAATTTCATTTATAAATATATAAATACTCTGAAAATGAAGAATATAGCCTTAAAAATTCTAAAAATTGTTTGAAGTAGTCGTAGTAAAAATACTACTCCGCAAACTAATAAACATTTAACACTTTAATGCATGATATAATATTATGTTAATTAATACATCCTCTGTAAACGGATATTTTAAATTTGAACATTGCCACCTGTTAGGTGGATAGTAGGGCAGTGCGTCAATGTGGGATTTGGTCCCTGCCTCTTTGTCACACCTCCGCTGTTAATTGAAAAGAAGGGTTACATTCTATACTGACAGTGATTCAGCATCCAATGCAATGAAAATCGATTTAAGGTGGAACCCAGAACCACAGCCCGATAGACTTAATCACGACAACAACAAAAAAAGAGAGGTTAAATTCTAACAGTGACAGTGACTCGGCATCCAATGCAATGAAAATCGATATAACAACATATAACAATACCAAACATTTTGATTTTACATATTTCTTTCTTTTTATTACGCAATCCAACTGGCCACAGACTTCTACATCTATGTATCATTTAGGAAGCAATTTCATTGCAGACTGTGCGAGGGATCGAATGGAAGTGCTGTGCCTGCTCAACCCCACACTGCCCGAGAAGGCGCTGTAATATTCCCAGTCCGACGTGGTTTTCATCACTCCCTCCAAAGCCTGCACCAATTCTGATCTCTTCTCTAATATAGCTTTGTCCCTCTCCATAACAGCGATCAGAAGCTCGATGCTGAATCTCCTGATATTCGGAACGTCCTTCGATGGATATGGGTGACTTCGGAAAACCTCCACCAGTTTACAAATCAACGATTCCTTTGTGACGCCACTCGATTCTTCGAACACGTGATCGAAATTCGATTTGGTCATGATCTTGAAGAACTGAGCAGCGAATCCTATGTTTGCTTCCAATTTTTTGTCTGCTTCCCGATGCTGGCATGAATGATTCTCCTTCATAAACTTCAGAACCTGAAAACACATGACGAAGAAGTTAACTGATCGGATGAAATTGTTCTCGATCGAACTGCAACGCAAAGACTTTAAATTTCAAATGAAAGGTTAAGAAGAAGACAATCTTCTACCTGGTCTGCCAGTGCATTTTCAGTCAATTTAACGTAATCTGCCTTCGCGTACGTAAGAAGATTTCGAAGAATTCTTGCCACATGAATACCCTGCACGGTGTCGTTCAGGGCGGAAATCAGTCTTGCGATTAAATTCTGGTGACCGTCCAGCTTAATGCTCATCATTATTTCACAGTTGTGTTCATTCTCGAGTGAAAGAAAACCCAGGGCTTCTCCTGCCTTATTGACGAGTTCCTCCTTTTCATCGTTATTATTATTTCTCTCCATGAAAAAGAGAGAGAAGAGATTATGCAGAACTCCACCAGTACCGCCTATGCTCTCACGGCCCTCCTGTTCGCGGGCAAGACTTGTCAGCGTCTCGATCGCCAGGATTTGTAGACGATGCGTTGATATTTCTGTGTACTGAAGAACGTTTCTGAGATTGCTTATGGCGAAGACTATCTCCCGGATCCCTTTCCTCAAGGCCATCCCTCTCGATCCCGTGGTGCTTGCCAGCATATTCACGATCTGCAGAGCGGGCTTTGCCCTATCGATTTGCAATTCGAGCCCGTTGGGTTTTAAGTCTGTGAGTGCGATAATTTTGGGAAGTAGCCCTCTGCAGCTTCCGATTTTATCGTGGTTGGAGCGCTCTTCTGCCAACTTTTGTAGTATGGTCAGCCCCAGCAAAACAAAGCCTCCGGGGCTTGAGTCGTTTGAGTAAAGTAGCGAGGCTATGGATTCCATTAACCCAGCGATGGCTGTCACCCGAATGCAATCCCGCTTATTCTCGACCAATTTGGAGATGATCTGTGCAGCCGCTTTTCGAATATCCTGCTCGTGATCGTTCTTGAAATTCAGCATGTCGATCAGCCTCTCCACCACATCTCTCATGGTTCCGATTGCCCTCAAAGTTTTTTCAGCAAACTGCTTATTGCTTGCAAGCTTGGACAGTACTCGAGCACCCGTGAGCTGTCCATCGACACTGTTGGACTGCAGCAACTCCAGGCTGTGTGACACAAATTCCATCTTCAAACCGTCGAAAACGCTACAATTGACGCACCGCGAATATGTATCATAGAGAAAACGTTGGAGGGTGTCGAGCTCAGATTGGTCGAAGCCATACTCATCGTTCACCTTCTTGAGCAATTTCCCTGCAATGATCTCCCACTGCCAGTAGGCCTTCTCGAGCAGAAACAGAAACGATTCGGCCAAAGACAAGCCGTAGAAAATTATGAGAGCTGGTTTCAGATTCTTAGTATCGGGACTTGAACCTGCGCTGTAGTGCTGTCTTACTAACCGATAGAGAGACAAACCGACGCATGCTGAAGCGGAAAACAATTGCAGCCAGAAGAGCAACCTGACCTTTGACATACACCAAATTCTCTTCTGTAAATCATCATGATCGACCCCAGAATTTTCTGTACTATTGTTTGAGCTCAAGCATCTGAAGATTTTCCTTAAGATAAAGTTGCCGGCATTACAGAACCCGCGACTTAGCCGTTTAGCTTCGCGGTTGAGAGTTGTCATGGATGTTAGCATTGTCTCACGGTGCCACTCGACCTCTTGGCTTCGGCTGAAGATGCGAGTACCTTCTATCAACAATATTATGGTGACAGACAAGAAGTCCACCGTTTTTAAAGTTGTTGCGAAGCCTCCGAGGACGACGACGGTGGCCCAGATGAAGGCCAACTCTCCAAGCCCGCTGGCTACCTTCTCCAGAATGGCAAGCCGAAGGGCAAACAAAGTTATTTTTATCTCGGGAAGTACCGCCTTGTCACTGCAACTCCCGGAATCTCGTGGTTCGGATCTCTGCACCTGCGGTCCGGATGGAGAAACCGGTTTACGACAACCATCTCCAGGTTGTGAAGGCATTACATCCAGAAGGACACTCGGTGATTTTGTGTCGCCATTCATTTCTGTAACAGATACAATATCTCTAACCGGATAGTTAGTCATGATATATAGAAGAACATTGACTAAAGTCATGATCAACTTTAATTACTACATCCAAATATACTTTCACTTTAATAAACTAGTATATACTTTTACTTTAATCCACTAGTCATTACATATATATATGGAGAGTAATTAGTTCCAAATCTATTCCAAAGTTTTCATTCAATACGATTTGATCTATTCAGTTGACTTCAGTCCAGCAAGAATAATATTGACTATCGAAATATTTGGATGGATATTGAAGCAGCCTGGAAACATCATAGACATGTTTTATTTTATTTTATTGGATGGATATTGAAGCAGCGTGGAAGCCTTCCCTGCCGAGGCTGTAGTGCTTTCCTACTTTTTCGCGAGCTTTATCGTCTCGAGTTGTAGTGCTTTCCAACTTTTTCACGAGCTGCAGAACTACCTTTGCCCTCTCGATTAGGACCATCATGAAGCAGCGTGGAAGGATCATACACACGTTTAATTTTATTTTAACTAAGTGGGTGAGCCATGGCATGGATTATAGATGAACGATCGCCTTCAGTGTTTTTAGCATTAACAATTTTAAAAGATAAAACATTTTCAACATAAAATATTTTAAATTGTCAATGTGCCCATATCTAAGACGGGATTTTCTACTTTTGTTTATTAAAAAAAATAAGCAACATAAAAGTGCCATCCGACAATATCTGGACGGGATTTTTTACTGTTTAATTAAAAAGGAAAAGTTATCGCTTTTCATGTTCACTTTTGATTTTGATGTGACTAAAATTTTATTTATTTTTATTCTAATATTTATCATGACAAATAAAAAAAATATTATTTTTAATATTAAGTTTTGATTTGATGTAATTAAAATTTTATATATTTTTATTTTAACATTTTATGGTAACAAATAAAAAGTTTTTATATTTTATGTTAAGTTTTTATTTTGATGTTACTAGAACAAGTTAAACAACTATTGGGGAATAATGGAAGAAACCATTTTGCAGAATAAAGATACTATTAAAAAAAATGTCAAATCAAAATTTAAGGAAAAAATGTGGTGTGATTAAGAGTTAGAGGAAAAAAAGAAAATTAAGGTATTATAAAGATGTAATCAACCTTAATCTAGAAGATCAAAATTATCTATCTGTTTTGCCAAATGTAAAGAAAAAAATAAACATTGCTAAGATAAGAACAAATTCTCACGAGCTCCATAATGAAACTGGGCGTTGGTTAATTCCTAAAACGCCATGGCATGAAAGAGTATGTCACCTTTGTGACACTAAGAAGGTTGACATGAAAAGCACTTTCTCTTAGATTGTCCAGCCTATACCCATATTAGATCTCATTTTCAAAATATTGATCACACTACCAACCTTCCTAACCTCTTAACTCAACAAAAATATAGTGATCTTGGAAAGCTTCTCTTAATGTTTTCAAACACATAAACAAAATTCTAAAAAATCACAAATAATCACTTAATATTTTTATTTTAATACTATATTTATATGATAATAATTATTTATTGATATTGAAAATATTTTTATTTCCAATATTTAATAACAAGTGTTTGAAAAATCCCAATAAATTAAATATTCACAAAGATGAACAATATTCTCTATGTGTTGGAATTTATTTTTCCACAAAATCTTAGCTGAATAATTGATACCTTCATCTCACATTGCTTTTTTTTTAAAGTTGAAAGGCGTTAGATTTGTTGCATTTTAGTTGATTAAGGTAATTGAGTGTCTTTTCATCAGGGCCACTGTTAAATGCTCGTCCTATGCCATCCACATCTAAAGAAAACCGATGGTTTGTTTATTTTTTCTACAAAGGATTTTGGACAATTGACTGATTTTTTTTTCTCTATTTTGTTTTATATGTGAGCATATTGATTTCACTAGAGCTAGTTTAGCGGATAATTTTTTCATGAATTTGTTTCATAGATAAAGAGAAGGCATTTCATCGCTTTTTTTTGGCAAAGAGTTAATTGGTTGGTCATTTCCATGTATTTTAAATGTTTTTTTAAAAATCCTCTTTATATTTATTTGATTTTAAATATTTTTGAAAACAGTTCATCGATTGGCAGTAAGTTGCCCAACTTTAACTAGATTAGCGCATATTGATGCATCTGAAATCTTTTATCGGGTGATATTACAAATAAGTTTTCTCATTTCAAGATTATTTTCTAAGAATTTTAGGTGCTCACAAAAGTTTTGGATTTTCTTTGCAAAGGGTTAGGCAATATTTCATTCGCTTCCAACTCTAGGATTGAATTGATTTCATTATTTTTTATTTCATGCAAAATAATTATCACTAAGTCATTTGATTCAATTCCCTAATGTTTTGTTTTATTTTAGAGATGATTGTATCCTTCTAGGAAATAGTATATACCAAGTACCTTCTGAATTGAATTTTTTTTAGGTTTGTCCGATAATTTTTGAAAAAATAATTTTATAAAGTATATTATTCATTAAATAATTTTTTAAATCTAGAAAGCTATTACTATTTAGAAAAATCACATTTATTAACAGAGATGATTCTTAATGTACTTTTTATTTTCTAGTACTTGTGATGTCACATTTATTAACAGAGATGCATTCTACATGTACTTTTTTTTATGTACTTTTTATTTTCTAGGACTTGTGATGTCATTCATTGTGTAGCATTATATTTATCTTTGAAATTGGACTTGTGATGTCATTCATTGTGATGTCATTCATTTTCTAGCATTATATTTGTTTTTGTTAGGAAAACCTAAATCATGAGTTAAATGTTTTGGATTTTTTTGCTTTAGCATCCAATGGTTTTTGGGTTTTATCATTTTATAATTCCTATATAATTATTTTATAGTTTTATAATTCCTTTTGAAGTAGATTGAGTGCACAAGTTCTAGTAAGAAAATGTCATAAGTTCAATGAAAATTCCTTGGGAGTACTTAGTAGAGGTCTACATTTTCCCACCAAAATGCTTGCAAGTATTCAATATTCATAATGCTTTGAAGGTTAGAATTAGAGTTTATCTTTGTTGCTTTCTCTTTTCACAAATCTTGTTCAACAAAGTGTTTGGGATAGAAGATATTAAAATTACTGAAAGGAAAAATAGCTTAAGGAACTAGCTTTGCTTAGTTTGATCTCTATTTTTTACTTGGTAAATTGGATCAAATGAAACAAATTCAAGAATAAGGATTAACATCCATGACTATCCATGTGTTTCCTGGTCAAACCTTAGGATCTCTAAGTTTCATATTCAAAATTTTGATATAGAATGAAGGCAAGTTAATCTTGGAATGTCTTTAATACCCTTTACATGTTAATTTAGTGAAGGTAGGGACTAGTTGCTAAACTTACCCTTGTTTACTTAGCAACTCCAAAACTAGACATCATAAAATGTTCACCCCAATTTAATAATAAAAGGTTAGAACATGTTTGCTAATTTATATTAATTTGAATTATTCAATTACATAGTGAGTTAAAAAGTAGGAAAACTCACTAAGTTCAAGTATGGGAGCCTTCACTCAATGAGAGATGGGAGTGTCTTATTCAAAAATATATCTTTTGTTATTGCAACAAGAAAAAAATTCACTTGGACAAGAAAGATCACAGTGCATGTTGGAAATCTAATCCATGCGAAGAAGGAATATGAAAGAAAAAGTAAGTGTAATGGTCATTGGAGTCGAAGGGACCTCTTGGAAAATGAATCCAAAAATCAATCTCATTGTATTTATTGTATCATATTGTTTAATAAATGTGCACTCATGTTTATCTAAATTGTGTCCAATAGTGGTATCAAAGACTATAGTTCTTTGGGCTAGAATTTAACCTATGGTAGTTTTCCATAGCATTTCTCTTAGTGTTTCATTTCCTTCTATTCACATAAACATTCCTTTGTATGTCTATTTGCCTTTGTCTAACTCCCAGTCTTCCTCGTTGCAGAAAACATCCCTCTAAATGCTTTGGTAGATTCTTTGTCTTTCCGCAATCCATCCTTCCTTCCAAAATTGATTCCAATATGCACCATTCAACTCGTCCATCTCTAGGGTTTCTCCTCACACAAACCCTAATACATCAGTTCAACTCTGCCTGCCTCTCTAGTTAGTTCACCCATCGACTATTCTAACACTCCAATTTGTGTATCATAGTTTGGTATCAGTAAACCCTGATATATTTGAGAACCATTGATGAGAAACCATCTCTTTCACACCAAGGAGCATTGTTGTTGATCGTTGGAGCTCAGGCTGTAATCTCCACCATAATTCACATCATTTTCTTCGTGTTTATGACATGTATGACCAAGGAAGATGAGGTGCAGGAACATATCACATCTTGAATCAATCTGGTGAAGCTATTTTCTAAGCTTGTACATGGGAGACAATCGTCCTCTAGCGGTGCCTCTATTTACAACTAATAAAGCATGAGAAAGTTAATTGTCGACCAAGGAGAGGGAGGAGAGGAGGAAGCAGTTGTGCCATAATAGTTCTATGGAGTTATTTAAAGCTTAATGTGTCCCATCGGTAGATATCCATCTACGACTCCCAAATAAGCATGATATCAATGGAATGACTTTAAACTTCAAAGTAATTATAGTTAGAGATTTCAAGTGCAAGCAACTTCACTTCATTTTTTTAGCTTCAATTCATGATGCATTCCTTCTAAATTCATTTCCATTGTATCGTTTGAAGAACTCTTGATGTGGGAGTCTAATTTATTGAAGAAGCAATCGTTGTCCCCAAAAGGCAGTTAATAGTATTTTTCGAAGATCTTTGTGATGGTGCTATCACTTTACCAATTGATGTCTCTCTCCTCTGCTTATATATTTTGAATAGTTCACAGTGGTTACATTGAAGATGGACTCTGAACTTCCTAAATATCATCAGGAAACTCTGTGCTCGTGGATAATGTTATCCCCATTTTGTGGATAACTAAGGAGATTATGTCTCGAGGCCCTCAGGTTGTAGACATAAAGTGTCGAGAAACTACATGACCAATAGTACCCTTTTGCACAGATGGAAACCCCTCTTACCACCACAAATGATCACAAATTTCCAGATGGAAACCACCACATCAGCTGGCTTTCGGAAGGCAGTGGTCCTTGCTCCATTAGGTACAAGTCAGTATTATGGTGAGCATCATTTCAATATTTAATCCATTTGAGTATGTTGTATCTCAAATTGCTCTAGATTTCATGATATATGCTTGGAAATTATGTCTTTTTCCCTACTTCACCTTGGTGGTTGACATTGTGCCCTAGTAAGTGGTTTTCCTTGGGAATGGGTTAACTACTAGGAACTCCCTTATTGATCCATCGTATCGTTCCTGACCATACTTACCACTTTCCATCATTATTCCCCTCCATTTCCTTATCTCTTGGAATTTTAGGGTGTATTGACCTAAGAAGGGGTTTCCCCTCATTCTATGGAAAGAAAGAGTTGAAGGCCCAGAGGGGTTGATGTTGGGTAAAAGATAAAATCCTTGTATAAACCTTCCAGATGCTTCACCCAGGGATCACCCAAGAAAGCAGTGAAACACTTATATTTGAGTAAAGGGGACCCACAATATAATAAAGAATGCTTAAAAGGTTAGTTGAAGGATATAAGGTCTCATCACGAGTTGACCTATCATGTCCATGAATATCTAGTGGTATGACATTGTCATCATCTGGTCACCAAACTAGGGCAATGGCTCTCAATTGCATGGCTGAGAGAAATGGGGTCTCATCACAAGTCAACCTTCTCATTTCCACTAGGTGTTTGTGGGTGACATTGCCATCATCTGGTCACCACGCCAGGGAAGTGACCTTAAATCTCTCCTTATGCTATATTGAAAGAAAATACAAAGAAAGAAAGATAAAAGGCAATTGGCGGGCTTGGAAAAAATGCATTGCGGATGAAGGTAGCACACACCCTCTACAAAGGTACCAATGAATGAGACACTACGACCCCTTGTATGTCATGAGCCCTATGCCCATTGAGTCTTGACCCCAACCACTTCATTCACTTACATGGATTAGAGAGGGATATCTTGAAAACTCTCCTTGACCTAGGGAAAGATCTACCCAATAAGACACCTCATCAACCCTCCCATATTCAAGCTTGACAAGTTGCATAGTGTCCTTGAGAAATTAATAGTTTGATATAGCAATATTTGATGCACATGCTTAGGTGGCTTATTTATTGATTGGCTTCACTTATCATGATGTTATAAATTGACGTCCTTGGAGGGCATGCTCATTTGTCTTTGCAGGACCTAGTTGGTGGACAGTTTTGGGAGAACAAGCCTAGCTTGGGCTTCCATGGGGCTAGAAGCCCACAGGTTGGATGCCAAGGGCCTGCATGCTGGATAAGAAAGATCATAATTGGAAGGCCTTGATTATGACTTGGATGACATAGCCCAACCCCCACATGCCAAAATTTTTACCTAGGAGAGGAAAAACGTCACTTCTAGAGGCATGACATCACCTAGGGGGGTTAGGGATTGGTGGTGAGCTGCCACTCATTGACACATGGACATTTTTAAGAGAAGAGGGTATTCACCATGATGATATCATCTATATGCTTGACATGTGGCCTTTGGAGGCCTACCCATGCTTCTCCAACACTAATGAATTCTTCAAAGTGGAAAAATGTTCCCTTAAGGGGAGGCGCCCATGTAAAATTAGGGTTTATTTGTGAAAAAGAGAAACTTTAATTGAATTGTTTAATATTACTTTGTTAAATGGGAAAAGATTAGGGTTGTTGACCCCTAGTCTTTTGGTTTACCCCTTAAATTATGGAAAAGTCACCTTGGTGACATTTTGTATAAATAAGAGATCACAAGATCTCATTTTAACATAACTCTCCCTCATTGTGAGAAATATTGGACTGAAATTTTTTCTATCTTTGTCTCTATTTGTCTCTTCTGCACTTGTTTATGGATATCTTGATGATTGGTTGATGGAGGAGTGAGGCACTAGCCTTGGATGAATTCTTTCTATCTTTTATGGTTGATTATCTTAAAATCTTTCTTGATTTTGGTATGGTCTTTTACTCTTATGTTATCATTTTTTCAAGTCAAGGATTCTTGTGCTAGGATATAAGTGGGAAGTATGAGGGCATACACCCCCACCATAGTCTTCATCATTTTATGCTTCATTTTATTGGTTAAATAAGGGTTTTCTAAGAGAAGTATAGGGGCATACACCCTCTTAGCTTAAACCCTATCTAGAGAAACTTTCCTTGGGAAGCAAAAGCGCTTACACCCCCAAGGAGGTAGCCTCTCTATCTCTTTATTTATTTGACTCCATTAACCTAATAGTAAAGGCACTAGTCATACATTTTTTGCATTGGATATATAAAATCATTTCCTTGGGAAACATGATTTTTTTTTATCTTTTGAAAGGATTCTTGCTAGAAGTTGGTTATCCTCATTGAGAGGAGTTTTTACCTACTAGGGCGTCCCCTCTCTCCCACCACTTAAATTTCTGTTACAAACCCTAACATACAACCATTAGGGATGATCTAACCTAGATAAACTACTAACCATAACTCCTAAACTAACCCTAGACTATCTCCTAAATTTTACTTATTTACTCTACTAACTACGGTGCATCTTTTGGGATAACTGTTGGCATATTTTGATGGTGTAATTTTCTAATATAAGTGACTGAAATCTACATCCATAAGGATGCAATTTTCTGTAGAAAACACTTGTTATAACAACTTGATTTATTCAGCCTTAAAGTGTCATTTTTCAGTCATAATTGATTGCCATATTGAGTCATTGAAAATATTGTTGATTAATCTCATGATTTACATGTTGATTTGAATGTCTTACTTGCTGATATAAACTGCCATCTACTGCTGAAAATTAGGGAGAAAAATCTTAACTTGTTGATCCATACTAACATATATCATTGCAAGTTATATTTTCTTGTGTCACAGGCAGGTACAATAATCAAGAGAAGTACTATATTTTTGGGGAAACAATCACTTGACTTACATAGAATATATTTCCACATTTCAATCCACTTAGAATTGACCTCTAGGGGATTCACTTACATCTCTATCCATATCCATCTCAATCCCCCTAGGGTTACTGGGATCTCCTCCCTAGAGTGACCTAGTCACCCTTGAAGTGCGGGACATACATTGAGGTGACATTGGGTGTAGTATTCCCAAGTTGTAGCTCTTTCTTTGTGGTTGGGTCAGACTTTTCCCAACCTACAACTTGCGCTATTGTTGATGATTGCATCGTCGTGTGACATTCTCTAAGATACGCTCTCCTCTGTGACTGAGTTGAGTCGACCTATGAGAGATCCCAATGTTGGGTATGCCCATGTGATGGGGTGTATCGTTCTCCTCCGTGTGAGAGTTGAGTCGTCCCCTAGTGTTGGGTGTTCCCATGTGATGGGTGTATCATTATCCTCTATGTAAGAGTTGAGTTGATGTGGTCTCATGCCTTTGTACTCCTATGGACTCAGTTGAGCCAGGATTGAGATGGTACTCGAGATGATTCTCCTGTGGACTCAGTTGAGATAGACATTTGTTGAATATGACATCCATGTGGTTGAGCATAGGTGGACTTGTCCCTAGTGGATAAGCACTAGTGGACATGTGGATCCCTTGCTATATTGTCTAAGTGTAATATTTACTTGCAACCCTAATTATGATGTAAAAGGTACAATTCAGCCCCACCATATGTGAAAGATAATTAAGGTTTATTGTAATAATTAATTATATTTTTGATTTATTGAGGTCGACCTTGTTGTGCCAATAGACACACCTATTATTGTGTCTAGTCTTGTATAAATAAATGTGATTTCTCCATTGAAGAAACACACTCACACTTGACATTTTGGAATTTTAGGAAGTGCATTTAAGGCTGAAGTGCACACCTCTCTTGGGTGCTAGTTTCAAGGTTATAGAGCACCCTCTTGTGTGAATTAGGGTTTTACGGTTGGGGGATCTTCTCTTGAGAATATAGCAAAGGATTGTTGGGTTTTTATCCCTTGTTGAGAAGGTTTTTCCCAGGATATTTCTTTTGTTCTTGTGCATGGTAATTATTCTTGTGATCTTGGTTGTTGCAACACTTGTGTATGGCGTAGTTGCATTTGTTTATGGTTCAAGTACATGCTAAATGAAATAAACTTCATTCTTCAGCTTAACATACTGAAAATTCAACATGGGATCAAAGCTTAGGACTTGAAAGAAGCCATTGCAAAATCATTCAAAGAAAGTCATCCTCTCTTCTACAGAACCCTGCGACCCTGCTAGGGTTTCAAGAAAAAGGTACGAACCTCTCTTTTTTGGTTGTTTCATCACCTTCCACTAAACAATTGGGGTTAAAAATTGCATAGGAGTGTACAAAATCCTTCATTGCACCTCCAAAATCTCTCAGATTGCATTTCTGAGAATTTTGGATTTTTTTCCCTAGGGTTTCTAGGGTTTCGCAATTTTCTGCAGAATTTCAGTTTTAGGGTTTATGCATCTCATTGAAGGAGTTTTTGCAGCTCACCGATATTATTCTGATCTTCAAGGATTAGTTTTGGAAGTCATAATCCCAATGAAACCTAATATTTCTAGCCTAGCCTAGCCCTTAGGTTTCCTAGCCTACTTGTTACAGGTTTGTGGAAGAATATGCAAACCATGAGGAACAAAACCTTGGTGGAAGACATGCTTGATGGATCAAGCAACTTTAGCTCTTGGAAGTCAAGAATATAGATCACCCTGGAAGAGGATGACCTATTGAGTGTGATACAAAAGGATTTACCAGAAATAACTACCAATGAAGAGAAAGAAGAATGGAAGGAAGATGACATCAAGGCAAGAAACATAATCATCTATTCAGTGAGAGATCATCTCCTACCTCGTATTTCCAACCTGAAGACAGATAATGAGATGTATGAAGCATTGAATAATATGTTTGGGAGTAACAACACCCTCATATCTCTTACATTAAAGGGCTAGCTTCAAAATATCAAAATGACAAAAGATGACATCGTTTCTACCTTCTTCATGAAGATTTCATAGATCAGAGATCAGTTAGGTTCCATTGGAGAAATCATATCAGAAAGAGATCTTGTCTTGACCACTCTCAATTCTCTTCCAAGACATTGGGAAACATTTCTTCAAAGTATCAGTGGTAGAGAAAAACTACCGACTTTCGATCATCTATGGACAGACTGTACCCAGGAGTAAATCAGACTTATAGCCAGAGGAGTGGAAGACTCCCCTCATGATGACAATCATGCTCTTTCCTTTAATACAAAGAAATGAGGAAGAAACAAAAGAATCTTTAGTCAAGGATTAAAAGGTGAGAAGACTTCATCAGTTTCAGGTTATCATCATATAAAAAACAAATCAAAGATCTAGTGTTTCAGATGTGACAAGTATGGACACTTTGCAAGAAATTGTCCTACTAGGAAGAGAGGAAGACAACATGCCTCCACAACTGACATTGATCCAGACCCACCTCAGAGAGATGAAGACATGAAAAATGAGGATTTATTCTTATGAACTTTCTCAGGAGAACAAAAAGAAAGATTAAGCATGATTGTAGACTAAGGTAAGTTTTGTATTACATTCCTTATTTGATTTCATCATTACCCTGTAGTTTCTTGAATTTTGATGATGAAGGATACTATCCCTGGTGTGGGATTCCTAATGACTTGAACCATTATCCATGGTACAAGAGTCCAATTTTTCTTGGTTGGTTATTATCCTAGTATAGGAGGCCATTTTGGTTGTTTTTTTCTATGGGAGGCCATATTGGTTATTATCCTAGCACGAGAGGCCAGCAAAGTACTATAGAGTCAATAAAGGACCTGAGAAGACATGAGATGTCTCCAAGTTAGTAACACAGGAAAGGGAAGATGTTTATCCTTCAGACTTCATAGGGATTCACTTGACTCAGAGGGAGTCAAACTATTTGAGAAGAAGGAAGAGACAATACCTTCTCCCCCTTCATAAGTTCAGAGGGAGACAACCATTGATCCATTCGATCCATTTGATATAGTTAATACAATTGATATTCCTAGAGACATTTGAGTAGGACATAAAAGGATTTCTTAGGCTCGAAAAACTCTACAGGAGGCAGAGGGACATGCATCTCCTCGAGGCACATTCCAAGAGAGAAAGAGACCAAAGATATTTTCAAGCTATGTTTCAGCCATGAGCCACATCATTGATACTGATCCTTCTTGTCATGGAGAAGTAATAGGTCAACAGGTATGGAAAGATGCCATGACAAAAGAGTATCAGTCCATCATGAAGAAAGATGTGTGGGATATTGTTCTGAGATCAGAAGGGAAGTCCGTAGTGACTTCCAAGTGGATCTATAAGATCAAGCATGCATCTTATGGAAGTGTTGAGAAGTACAAAGTGAGATTTGTAGCCAGAGGATTCTCACAGGTGGAGGGAATTGATTATGAGGACACATTTTCTCCTGTAGCCTGATATACTTCCATCCGTACTATCATTGCACTAGCTGCATCCATGGGTTGGAAACTACATCATATGGATGTAAATATATCCTTTCTCAATGGTGATATTGAGGAAGAGGTTTACATTGAGAAACTAGAAGGATTCGTGATACATGAGGAGAAATCTCATGTGTGGAGGTTTAAGAAAGACCTGTATGGACTAAAGAAGGAACCTCATTCTTGGTATGGGAAGATGGATGGATTCTTGATGAGTTTGGGCTTCAACAAGAGTGTTGTTGATCCAAACCTATATTATCCCATTATTGGTGACAAGTTCCTAATCTTGGTCTTGTATGTGGATGATTTGTTCCTCATCGGTTCATAAAGTCTTATTGTTGAATGCAAGCATGCATTGACTTCTGAATTCGAGATGAAGGATTTGGGTATGATGCACTACTTCTTAGGACTAGAAGTATGGTAGAGGACTGATGAGATTTTACTGAGTCATGGAAATATACAGTGGAGATAGTGAATAAGTTTAGTATGATAGACTGAAAATCCATGCCTACAACTATGGTGATGGATATGAAAAAATGAATGAGGGTTATACCGATTCATGCAAGATTGATCCACATCTATAATGATAATTGATTAGATCATTGATGTATCTGATTAACACCAGACCTGATATATTCTATGCAGTGAATGTACTTATTCAATTTATGAATCATCTGAGATGGACTCAGTGGATACCAACGAAGAATGTATTGAAATATCTATGAGGCACAGTTGGATATGGCCTAAGATATGCCTCTGATGTATACATGAGATTGCAAGGATATGCCGATGAAGAATAGGCAGGGAGCGTAGTGGACTAGAAGAGAACATATGGTTGTTGTTTTACCTTGGGATCTGCCATGGTTTCTTGTTGCAGCAGGAAACAAATCTCTGTGGATTTGAGTACCACAGAAGCAGAGTATATAGCATTAAGTGTTGTAGTCCGCGAAGTAGTGTAGCTTTGCAAGCTCCTTACATATTTATTTGATCATGAGATGGATTCTACCATTATTCATTGTGATAACCAGATCTGTGTGAAGCTCTCTGAGAATCATGTGTTTCACGATAAATCGAAACACATTGAGATCAAATACCATTATATCAGAGACATGTTGCATAGGAAACTAGTACACATGCATTACCTTCCTACACATGAGAAGATTGCAGATATCTTGACCAAACTGCTTGCTAGGACGAAGTTTGAGTACTTTCGTGAGAGACTTTTTCTGCTGGAGAATGCCTCCCTAGCTTAGAGGGAGTGTTGATGATTGCAACATCATGTGATATTCTCCAGGATACATTCTCCTTTGTGACTTAGTTGAGTCAACCTGTGAGAGAGCCCAGTTTTGGGTATGCCCATGTGATGGGGTGTATCGTTCTCCACTGTGTGAGAGTTGAGTCGTCCCCCAGTGTTGGGTGTGCCCATGTGATGGGTGTATCATTCTCCTCTGTGTGAGATTTGAGTCGATGTGGTCTCATGCCTTTGTACTCATGTGGACTCAATTGAGTCAGGATTGAGATGGCACTCCAGATGATTCTCTCGTGAATTCAATTGAGATAGATATTTGTTGAGTATGATGTCCCTGTGGTTGAGCACAAGTGGATGTGTCCCTAGTGGTTGAGCACTAGTGGTCGTGTGGATCCCTTGCTATATTTTCTAAATGTAAGATTTAGTTGTAACCCTAATTATGATGTAAAGGGTACAAGTTGGCCCCACCATATGTGAAAGATAATTAATCTTTCTTATAATAATTAATTATATTTCTTAGTTATTGAGGTCAGACCTGTTGTGCCAATAGAGACACCTATTTTTGTGTCTAGTATTGTATAAATAAAGGTGATTTCCCCATTGAGGAAACACACTCACACTTAACATTTTGGAATTTCAGCAAGTACATTTAAGGCTGAAGTGAGCACCTCTCTTGGGCGCTAATTTCAAGGTTGTAGAGCACCCTCTTGTGTGCATTAGGGTTTTATGGTTGGGGGATCTTCTCTTGAGAATATAGAAAATGATTGTTGTGTTTTTCTCCCTTGTTGAACACTTGTGTATGGTGTAGCTGCATTTTTTTATGGTTCAAGTACATGCTAAATGAAATAAACCTCATCCGTGAGCCTAACATAGTGAAAATTCAACAGCTATAACATACAACACACAAAAATAACTTCTTGTAAGTTTACTTTTTCTTTCTGAAACTAAGATTGAATTAATTCATTATAAACAGGTGCATTTTTTGTAGCAGTTGACACCCTTCATTTGCTGAGTTTGCATTGTAAAGTCTAGGTGGAGTTGCAAGAAAACCTAATTTTATCTTTAAAATGGCTCGAGTTGAGGAAAATTTAGAGTTATTGAACACTCTAATCCTCTCTTTTGTGGACAATACAATCACCATTGACAAAGAAAATTTGCAGTGTGTTGTGACATGCTTGCATATTTTGCAAGACAAACCAGTAGTGCTGAAAACTCAGACTCAACTCCTTCACGATGCACTTGAGCGAAATAATCTTCGACAAAATTCTTAACTAGTCCTTGCTTAGAACCCTATTTTCAAAGATGATGAATATGATGATGCCAATTCAGAACAACAACCAACTTAGGAGCCACTCAGTGAGCCAGCTCGAGATTCAATTACATATAATCACTTTCCCTTTTCCAAGCCAATAATCAGACCCTGGGAAGAAATCAGGCAGAACAAGCATAGAAAATGTATCAGGTATGAAAAGTATGTCACCTTTCATAATCTAGATTACACTAAACCGATCTAATTTTAGAGTGTTGGACTCCAAGAAAGTTCACATTCACTTGCTCTATTTCAAGAGAATATTATGAAATGACAACATTGTTAGTGAGTTGGCCACATGAAATATCATTCACTCGATCTTCATCCTTATGATAATTATGGATAGCAAAATAATTACTCAAGCAGATATTTTAATAGTAAGAAATATGCAAGAGTAAAGAACAACTATGGGTGGATGTATTATTAGCGATGGTCATCAATAGTCAATAATAGTTTTTCAGTCATATTGACGAATTCACTCTCAGGTATTGACACATATGGAATTACATATATTTGTGTCTTCTCATCTTGTCCCTGATAGGGGGGAACAACATCAACGATTGGCAGTCGTGCCTCCAATTTCGAATTCCTATCAGTCGAGCAACAATAAGAGAGTGTGACAAGAAAGTGTGATTGGTTTGTGGTTTTCCTTAAACTACCACTTAGTAGAAGACCTTCAACTTTTGCTAGACAATGGTTTATCATTTTCCTTAAACCACCACTAAGTAGAATACTTTCATCTTCTGCTAGACAAAAATTTATAGTCATCTTTAAATCAACATTTGAGAGCACTTCCCATTAGTAGAAGACATGATTTTCAACTTCTATCTAACATAGTAAATGTTTCAGGAACCATTGAGCCTAGAGAAGGGTTCTAGTGTTTGTGGTCTTCCTTAAACCACCGGATTGGTTTGTGGTCTTTCGTAATCCACAACCACCATTTAGTAGAATACATTAGCTTCTGCTAGCCATTCAGTTTGGGGTCATCCAAAAACCACCATATTCAAAGAGCACATTCATCCATCAACAACTACACACTTCTAGATTTAATTTTCCCACTTTCATATTTCAACTCTCTTCTTGGACTCACATACACCCCTTTGGATTAAAGGGTGGAATGTTGAAAACCTAATACGTGAGGAGAAGGAATATGAAACAAAAAGTAAGTGTAACAATCATTGGAGTCCAAGCAACCTCTTGGATGATGAATCCAAACTTATATCTTAATGTATTTATACGTGTATCATATTCTTTAGTAAATGCGCACTCACGTTTATCTAAATTGTGTGTCCAACAATGTCTAATCCGTGAATTTTGTTTGTGGAGGGGGTGAGTGGTGGGGTGGAAATTTAGGGACTGCATGATTGAAAGTGCATCATTCTCATATCATCATTATGTGAGAGTGGAAAGAATGAAGGAGATTTAATAATTTTTTAGTTTTCTTAAAATGAGTTGAAACCCTTAAGGCAAAATTTCAATGGTCAAACTTCCCATCAACCAAATCAAACTATAACTTTAGGAAAAATTCCTATTGGATTTGTGGAAAAATTTTAATTGAAAAATGTGATCCAGGTGGATATCAATGGCCACCAACCTACTCTAGCTGTCTCACATATAGATTTCATCTTGGCAATTTTTTTCTAGCTTTTCGGTTCCTAAACTTTCAAGGCCCTAAACAACAATGTTTTGGCCCATCGCAGTCAAATTGCAGATAAATTTAGAGTGTGATGACATAATGTGTATTCCTCAAATAAACCTTTCCAATGGGCTATCGTGCACCTAAAATGGAGATCGTATGAAAAATTTATACCTCGGGGAAGTTGATGTACCAACTTACCCCAACGGGGCCCACAAGACTTTTGGTGCCTTATCTCCTAGAATTAGGTTTTTGGATGTCTAGGGTTTTGGCATTCATGTTTGATGTAAAAAGGAAATTGGGAACCTCATTGTACTCATATTATTGTGAATGAGCATAGCCATCACATCTCTTCTCAGAGATAAGTTTCCACCATTCTAGAAAGATTGTTTCAGTATGCATTTTTACAGTTTCAGTATATTTCTTGTTTAATAGAATTCAAGTTTTACAATATCTTTGTTATTATTCAATGTATCTATGTGTTAATATTATAGACTTTTGTTTCATTTTCTTCCACTCATAAATCTAGATCAGTGGTATTAGAGCAGTTTGCTCTTCATTTGTTTCTTTGTGTATGTCCCCAATTAGGTCAAGGTATAATCAGTTCGAACTTGAACTAGTTCAGCCCTTGCAAGATGAACCTTGCCGAACTTGACGGCCAACCATGGGGGAAGAAAAGAGAGACGATGGTGTAAGAGATTCCTTTATGTTGTTGCTTGAGGAAGCCCTCCTACGAAAAAGGAATGAGATGATGAATAACTTTGTGCAAATACTTCGATGACAACCAACATGAGTTGCATATACCTCAAGCGGAGGCGCCACCCCCTTCAAGGTAGAGATCAACTTTGATATTCCTATATTTGAAGGTTAAATAGATGCAGATGTTGTAGAAAAATGGTTAAATATTCTAGAAGGGTATTTTTCTGTCCACAACTTTTCCGATAGAGAAAATATTATATTTCCACTCCTTAAGTCCATCCCCCATGTCAAATATTAGTGGGATACTTTCAGTGAGAAAAAGGAAATAGAGGGATCTACATTATTTTTAGTTGCACCCACTTAGGCTTCCTTCAGGGATGATATTAAGGAACAATACTACCCTATTGGAAGTTATGAAGATTTATATACAAGATGGACCACACTGCAATAGGAAAAGGACCAAACAATGCCAGAGTTCATCAACGTCTTCCATACCTTGCGCATGAATATGGGTATCAAAGACTCTTAGTGAAATCTAATGCTTAAGTACTGCGATGGTTTTCATAGATACATCCATACAAAAATGGAGTTTCTGGACATTTCGTCCTTGGGAGCGACCTATTGATATGCTAAGAAAATCGAGTAGAAGCTTCAATATAAGACACCTAAGTTTGGGTCTGTAAACCCCTCATAGAAGAAGTAGGGAAAAGGTGGACCCAACCCGTAGAACAAAGGGAATAACAAGGATGGACAACCTCGGGACAATGAGTCCAAACTGAAAACAAAGAAGGGCAATGGGAAGATAAAGAAAGACAATGGGAAATGGTGTGAGTTCCATAAGATCCCCTAGCATAAAACTATTGAATGTCGCTCAAAGCATTCATTGGTGACCAAGGTGAAAGCCTATAAATCAAATGTAGGCTCTAACTCTGATTCAGAACCAGAAAAAGGGAGACGAATAATTGACCCAGAACCCAGTGCCATCGTTTCTACCACCACCAAGGTCCAACACGATGAAACTGATGAACCAAAGGAAGGTGAGCACCTCTTTCATTAACAAATGTGGGTAAAGGGTACTCTGCTACTCTTAATCATTGATAACAATAGCTAGAAGAACGTCATCTCAACAAAGGTTTTCAAGCAGTTTTCCCTATTGGCATCACCACACTTGCAATTGTACACCATTGGATGGCTCTGTGAAGGGAGTGATATCCACGTCAACCAACAGTTTCTCCTAACCTATGACATCAAGCCCTTAAAAGACACGGTATTTTTTGATGTCTCTCCCGTTGAAGGTTGTCATGTTATTTTGGGCCAACCTTTTTTATGGAAACGTCAAGTTGTATATGAGTCTAGGCCTTGCAGTGTTATTATTACTTTGGACAAGAAATTATACAAGATACTAGAGGTAGTCCCATCTACCGCCATTTCATTGATCATTTACAAGAAATGTAGGAAGGTCACCTCTCAGACCAATAAGTTTTTCTTCTTCATGATTCATGCTCAATGTGAGAAGAAGGTTGCATCCACATCCATGGCCTCCACAATAAGTCTCTCCATGTAGCAGAAGTAAGTGGAGAAGGTCATGGAGGAATACAAATACATCTTCTCCTCACCCACTAGGGTACCTCTTCACTGTCAGTTCAAGCATTCAATCAATCTGACCCCCGGTACACCGCTACCCAATGGGCCAGTCTATCGCTGCTCTATGTCAGAAAATGAGGAAATCAAGCATCAAAGCCAAGAGATTTTTAAAAAGTGGTACATCCACCCAAGACCATCACCTTGTGTAAGCTCAATCATGCTTGTGAAGAAGAAATATTTGTCATGTCGACTCTACATTGATTACCGATCCCTAGATAAAATCATAGTCTGGAACCGATACCCAATTCCCCGAATTGACAATATCCTTGACCAGATCAAGGGGGAAAAATACTTTAGTAGGATTGATTTGAAGTATGGATACCACCAAATCCCAATAGAGCAGACTGATGTATGGAAGACTACCTTCAATTCCAAAGGTCTTTTTGTATGGTTGGTCATGCCCTTTGGCTTGAAAAATTCCCTAACATTTTTCATAAGGATGATGGACGATATCTTGTAGCCTTTCACCAATTCTTTTGTGGTGTTGTATTTCGATGGAATCCTCATCTTCAACAAGAATTGGGCGGAACACTTGAAACACATTCAACAGGTTATACACACTTTGTGACAACACAAGCTATATGAAAATTTGAAAAAAAACTCCTTCAGGATGAATAGGGTCCAATACCTAGAATACATTGTTGATGAGCATGGGGTGCATATCGATCCAGCCAAGATCCAGATAATCCATGACTGGCTAGCCCTAACCACACTCACTGAACTTTGAAGCTTCTTAGGCCTTGCCAATTTTTCTCGTAGGTTCATGTTGGGATTCTCCCACATTGCATGGGTCCTTATCCAAGTGACTAGTGGTGATGGCAAGGAAACATTTGTGTGGGGTCACTCGCAATAGAAAGCATTCGATGATTTGAAGAAACTCTTGTGCTCAACCTCGATGCTTTCATTACCTAACCTGCAACAACCTTTTGAGATTGAGATAGATTCTTCAGACTATGTTATGGGCATCGTTCTCACTCAACATAGACATCCCATGGCCTATCATAGTGAGATACTATTAAATATTATATGTAATTACCCCACTTACGACAAATAAATGTACTCCATTGTACAAGCTTGTCGTCAATGGAAGCATTACATTATCGGGAAGGAGACAATCATCCACACTGATCATAAGCCCATGAATTTCATGCAGACACAAAGAAAACTGCAGAATGACCAGCATCAAAATTAGTCCACATACTTGCAGCAACTCCATCTCAACATCAAGTATAAGACAGGGAACACCAACTGTGTCGATGACTGCCTCATTTGACCTCCATTTTCTGCACTAACCACATTTCTACACTCCTGTGGACATGAGACCTTTAGATAGCCCCAACTCTATGAGTGAGATCTTGAGTTCGCCACTACCTACTAGATGTTGGGCACAAACACAGTGGTCACTGATTTTCATCTATAAGATGGG
This sequence comes from Picea sitchensis, assembly GCA_010110895.2. NCBI lineage: Eukaryota > Viridiplantae > Streptophyta > Pinopsida > Pinales > Pinaceae > Picea > Picea sitchensis. Next base: position 481,393 of record SNQJ01S0000808.1, on the reverse strand, counting down.
TTGTTTTTCCATCTGGGCCATCTTTGCATTCCATCAAGCGAGCGAGCGAAGATTATTTGGGATTCTCACTATGGTTGGGTGGCAGGACACTTGAGCATAGAGAAGACATTGGCAGTGATGCGACAACATTTCTATTGGTCGAAACTCCAACAGGATGTCAACAAGTATATCAGGTCTTGCATCTATTATTATTCACTATATCTCTGTGTTAATATTATATATTTGTGTTTCATTTCATTCCGCTCATAAATTCGGATCAAAATGGATGAGTTGTGATTGGGTTGTCTTATCTAGGCAACAATCCCAAAACTACATGTTTTTAAAAATGAATGTTAACGTAACAAAAAGAAATGAAATATAAACCATTTTTTATTATTAAAAAAAAAAAGCTTTCTCTAGACTATGCAACCCCACCACTGCACATGCACATATGTAAATTAGAGAGTGGTTGTGAGGAAAAGTTGTTTCCCTCCTCATTTGGATTTAAATTCCACTTGCAACATGTTTTCTCTTAGTGTGTAGATTGTTGATCAACTTTATATTTTATTTATTTTAAATATGTTAAGGGGTTTTTTTTAAACATGTAGTTTTGGGATCACCACCTAGATTGACTTTTTATTTTATGTTTGTCAATTAAATGTGTTTACCTTTTAATAATGAAGTTACTGTGATAGAGTAAGTGTTTATCTCTTGTATGCGCTTGGTTCTTCTCTGTAATGGAGGCCTTAGGGTGGGGGTGATACCCCTTGGTCGGTATGCGTTATATTCTTTGCAGGACTAGGCTTAGTGATTGCTATGTTGCATCAGGCGCATAGGGGGGTTGCAGGGGCTCGGGGGCAGTGCCCCCGAGAATTTTTTTCCTCAGGAAACGTTTCACAATTTTTCCTTTTTTTTTGTCACCTCGATTTTCGTGTCCATTGTTGGGTAGTTTTTTGGCACATGGTTTTTGTTGATGGTTTTCTATTTCCGGTTAAGGAATTAGGGTTGTTGACTAATCCAGGTCATTGGGTTAGGGTTTTGGATGTTGTTGGCTCCTATATATATATTTTATTGTAAACAATGTATCACTATGAATGAATATAGAATATGTTGGTTTTCTTGGTTTGGGTTTCCTAGGAAAAAATCTTTGTGTAATGTGTGTATTTTCCATTATATCTTTTCTGTTTTTTGACTAAAAATCTATTTGTAGTAAATAATTGTACAAGGTTAAAATGTACATTTGGTATCAGAGCTTTGTTGGCTTCAGGGGGATGCCTTTATGGTCAAGGGTTTGGCTCGGGAATGTAATAAGCCTTGTTACAGTGGGAGATCTATGGTATTCATTTTTTAGGTGAAAATAAATGGAGAGAAGTTCGAAAATGGAGAATGAGAAGTTTAATGGGAAAAGTTTTGAGCTATGGAAGCTCAATATGGAAGATCTATTGGTGGACAAAGATCAATGGATCATGGTGGATATGGGTACTGCACCTACAAGAACTTCAACATATGATTGGAAAATGTTGGATCGGAAGGCAAAGAGCATAATACGACTTTGTCTCTCAGATTCAATATTACTTAATGTGTGAGAGGAAGCTACAACCAAATATTTATGGGATAAGTTGGAGAAGTTGGAGAAGTTGTATCATTCTAAGTCCCTAGTAAATAAACTATTCCTCAGAAAGAAGGTGTATAACCAGAGGATCAGAGATGAAGATTTGGTGGTGTTAGGACCATACAATGTACCTTTTTGCCCACACTTTTTGCTATCTTTTCATCTTGTTTCACTCACATTTAAATTCACATTATCACCTTGCCCTATCTTTCCAAAGGTATATAACTCTCTTCTCTTTACTATATGTTTAATTCGTTTTGCATATAATTTTACATAACTCTCGTACTTAACCATTGATCAGAAAGGTATAAGTGTTGAAACAGTTCGAACTGCAGATTAGCATTGAGGCCTATTGCTGAAACACCCTGTGGCTGAAATAGTCTGTGGACTACGATGCTAAAACAACAACTCACACATAAGAAGCTGTTACACTCTTCATGGTCTACAATGTTGAAACAACAACTCACACAGAAGAAGCTGTTACACTCTTCATGGTCTACAATGTTGAAACAACAACTCATACAGAAGAAGTTGTTACACAGTCCGTGGTCAACGATGCTGAAACAACGACTTACACAGAAGAAGCTGTTACACAGTCCGTGGTCAATGATGCTGAAACAACAACTCACACAGAAGAAGCTGTCACACAGTACGTGGTCAACGATGTTGAAACAACAGCCGCACCTTGAGCTAGCATTAACCATTGTTGTTGCCTGAGACCAAGTTGCTGAAACAGTCAGAATGCAAATCCCGTGGCTAAAACAACCCGCGATTTGCGATGTTGAAACAACATACAACAGTAGTAACAAGAATACAAATAAAGAAGTTGTTACTCCAACTCCAACAACAACACCTCACTCAACATTTGTAATAGCATTCTATTGCGGGAGACTAGGATATCCTATTCCAGTTTAGAAAATCGATCTGACTAAGAATAGGACTCAGATGTACACATGTAATTTATTGATCAAATTGTATCAAAGGGTTTCTCCTCTTTAAATAAGAGGAAATCATCATTAGAGATCATCTTTTTAGCTAAGAAAGGATTTTACAAAGAGGGACGTGTTTCACTTCAGATTGTAATGTAACACAGTTGACAGATAAATAAAAGATTGTTTTGAGCATTTTCCTCTAGTTCCTTTTGTTTCAGGGGAATCTTATGAGAAGGGAGGGCCCACCTTCTTCACAAGATTCACCCATTATCTTTGTAGAGTGTTAGTGTTATTTCTGTTCATGCCTTGATTAAATTCTATTTTGTTGAAACACTACTTTACTGAACTCTGTTTTGCTGAAACACTACTTTATTGAACTCTATCTTGCTGAAACTTTGCTTTACCGATTGTTACATTGTTTTCATATGATTCATGCTTGGGTAACTGTTAATAATTCTAGTTAGCAATCCTACTTGGTGAATTTATGAAATCTTGATAATCAGGGACATGTGTTGAAGGTTCCTGCTTCAGGAATAGGGTCCTGTTCTCTGTTAGGGATAGTTAGCCTTCAGTGTATGTCAATTATTTTAATGAATTCATGAAAGTGTACTAATCAGAAACAGGTGTTGAAGATTCCTGCTTCGGAAATAGGGTCATGTTCTCTGTTAAGAAATAGTTAGCCTTCAGTGTGTGTCAATTATTTCAGTTAAGCAATGAGTTCATGAAGTGTGATGATCGGAAACAGGTGTTGAAGATTCCTGCTTTGGGAATAGGGTCATGTTCTCTGGTTATAGAATAGATGGTCTTTCCTTTTGCAGTGTCTTAAAAAATTTCTTTTCCAGGTTGTTATTTTCTTAATGTAATCTAGGATTCTTTGGATAATTATTTCTTTAAACATTGAACTCTGCAATAGGTAGATTGCTTTCCTATAATTCAAGTTAGAACTTCAGTTTGTTCAAGGAAAAGTGTGATTAATATGTTTTTACTACAACTCTAGGTTGCTTTTGAGATTGAACATATATAGTGCATGATTACCTTTGAAATAACAGACTTCCCTGGGTTGACAATTTATGTAGCACTTGATTGTTTAGTTAACAAAGAAATTGTAGTGACCAACAGGTGGTAGAGCATGTGAACTCCTTCAATATTGTGGTAAGTCAGTTAGTTGTTATAAGAAAAATATGTCCATTGGGACAGATCCAACCTATCCGGCTGTGAATCTGGTTACAACCTCTTTGATAGATAAACATGAGGCAAATACTACTTCCACCTCAGATGGTCCTTCGCATGATGCGATAATGAAGGGGAAAAAGGAGAGGTGAAAGACTTACAAGAAGTATTTCTTAGGACCACCCACCTTGGGTGTTTTTCTCTCTCAACTTCCTGGATGGCCAAAATGGCCTGAGGGGTGAAAATTATGTACAATAGGATGAAAATAAGCTCACTGATTTTTAGTATAGAAAACTAAACAAAGTGAACAAAGAGTTGTTTTCTCCCTTAAATCCTTGGAAAATGGCCCAAAATGGGTTCCCGGGGTAAACCAGGGTCCTGGACAATAGACCTATGGATGTCTCAAGTGAAAGAGTGAAAAATAAGGGAGAGACATGAGTTTAAATGCTACATCCAGGTCTTTTTAGATGGTTTTAAATTGAGAACAACAAGTTGTTCAAAGATTTTAAGGTAGGGAAACAAGCCCAGAATGGCTTGGTACCCCCTGGAGTGACCTAGGAAGTGATCCCAGAAAATTGTCAAATCAAAAGGAGGGTCGTAAATGAAGATGGAAAAACTTTTTACAAGTTGTTACAACTATGTTTGGGAGAGTATTTACAACTGCAATTTCCGTTCATGGATGAAGGGTGGACTACCAAAAGGTTTGAATTTAAATGTATTTTATTGGTGATTTTTTAGTTATTAACACATGCCTTGGCCACTACACTGTTTTGAAGGTTATCTCGATTATGAAAACACATCACAGAACTGTGCCAACCAATATAAGAAGAGTAGTCTTAGCATATCAGGGTGGTTAGGTTGAAGAGTGCCCCATGCAATTCAAAGAAACAGGGATTAGCCACTTCTTGTCACTAGTGCTTTCAGGCTCTTAAAGCCACTTGGATGGAAGAGGGATACCTGCGAAAAGGAAGAAGCCTAGGACCCCTCTAAAGGGAGTTTTAGCTGATCTTACCCAAGGAGGGTAGTATTCCAACCAAGCTGAGCTATTCAACTCCTTGACCTTGTCGTACTAAGGAAAGACCACTCGATTTATACTAACTAGACAACTTCTGAGGGGATCCTAATGAAGACTCCATGGCTTTGACACTTAGTATTCTATGAAATTGAAATTTCTTAAAATAAATAACTAGACCATTCACATGGCGAGGTCACGTCTTTCTTTCACAAGCAAGCCTCCTAGTCAATGCATTGAAATATATCTAAAAAATTATACAAAAAGAAGTAAATAAGTATGTAACATATATGTCACGACTAAATAATATGTGTACGTATATAACTAAATAGTATAGGTTTTGTTTTCAGTGTATGGGGTGTACCCCTGCTTTTTTTCAAGTGTTTTGTAGTTTCTTGAGTGTTTTTATCTTGCTAATTTTTGCATGGCCCCTTTAGGGGAAGCTGCCTATAGATTAGTGTACAAGGAAATATACGATGAAAAATGACAAAATTAACTAATTACAAGTAAAACATAATACCATTCAACCCAAAGGAATGGGTTGAGGTTCTTTGTGAGCGGAAAATCCGCCATATGCATGAAAGCCCCAACTAATTCCTTTTATGGAGATTGGAAGTTTACTTATCGAAATTCAAAATAGTGATGGTTATTTACGAAAGTAAAAATCAGATTTTTACAAACATAAATTTACAAGTAAACTACTCAAACTATCTACACAAGCAAAGCATATCAACATGGGTATATGTGCCAAAATTTTTAGAATGAGGGTTAGTGAATATATGGTGAATATGAGAGCGGTTGGGTGGATTTACAGATTCGATTTGATATTTTTTCTTTGTTTTCCTACTGGTGCCTTTGCCTCAAACATGTCTTTAGATGGTTCCCAACCACTTAGGAGAAGCAAAGTAGGTGATCAGGTTGTATCGTTGTAGGAAAATAATGAAATTTTAGTTATTTTATATGGAAAAACTGAAGTAAATGAAACAAAAATTCACACATGAAAGATAGATAGCAACCAACTAAGATGGTTGTCCCCGAGGGAAAAATTGACCAAAATGGTCAATTTTCCTATTTGGGACAATAAGGCTAATAGCAGGAAAACATAATAGAAATGTACATGAATGAGATAAGGAAGAAAACAAGTATGAAAAACATCCTAAGAGGCTTATTTAAGGGTTTTCCTAAGGGGCCCTAAGACTCCTAGACACTAACTACGACTGAAAATAGTTGAATACTTCAAACAATCTACACTAAAACACATCAAACAAGTTAAAGAAAGTTGTTAGAAAATGAAAGCAAGTAATTTAAACCCAAGGAAGCAAAAAAAAACACCTAGATAACCAATCCCTTCTGGAGATAGCTAACATAACAAGTATTTACTTCTACCCCTCAACTCTTAACCAACAAGTGACATATCCAACAACTAAAATTTAACAAGTATCACACACATAGAGAGCTTTGAAAAATTTCAGCAGAGCTTTGTTACTATATTCATCATCTTACTTTACAATTCCATCCCTCTTATTTATAAAGGAGAGGTGAAGGATTAGGGTTAGGTCACAAGACACTTGTCAGTTTTGGAAAAGTGACAAGTGGACCAACCTTAAAGTGTTTTTTGTCTTTTTACCAAAAAGTAAACTTATCCTAAAAAGGGAATCTTATCCAAAAGGGATCAAATCAAATATGATTTGACCTCTTAATTATAATGTATACATGCCAAAAGTAAATTATGCGAGACTAAACTATTACAAAAAGTCATTTTTCATAAAATGACAAAATTAATATGCCACATCATCATTTTCCTTCGGATTTGTGTCATCCCAAAGAATTTTTTATTGCTGCCATTTTTTTCAGCTGTAGATGAGGTGATTTAGGACAGTTCCCGGCCATCCATGGATGTCGGATTCACCGGGATGAAACCCTAAGGTGTGGGGAAATTGCACATCTACTTAGGAGGGAAAGAGGCCTTTGGGATTTGGTCGTTGTATGTAAGGAAATTCCTGTTGTTCAAGAAATTTTCAAACCTGATTATACTCCCCTTTTCTTCCTATAAGTTTCCTTGTGAGATGACTGAAGCATGGCTTCGATTTGGTCTTGTTTTGGCGAAGGGACCCCTTGGTCTTGAAACTTGAGAGGATTTCCCCCTATACCAAATAGCCCTAAAACTGATTTTTCTTGTTCCCATACAGTAGCTCTATTCACTACCTTTTCGTTTCCTTTCATTTGGCACCAAATCTAGCTCTGGATGAGCAATATATGGCACAAAATCTAGCTTTGGATGAGGAAGATATGGCCCTATAAAGGTATGTGGGAAGGAGCTGATCGGGGTACTGATCAGGAGAGAAGGGGACAGGGAGAAGGAGGTGGTGATGGGTGGAGGCTTCATGCGCGAAGGAGCAGTGGGAAAAGTGGTGAGGTTTTGTTGGGTGCGCGTGTGGAGGAGGAGATGGAGGGCACAGAGGCTGGTGGTTGAGATGGCTAGGAGTTGTGAAGAACAATGAGGTGGAGGAAGAGGAGGAGAGGAAGGGGCTACAGGGAAATGGAATGAATGTGTGTTGAGATGAGTGAGTCAGGTGGGGAGGGGGGGCGGGTGGATGTGGTGGCCTAGTTTGGTGGTTTGTGCAGAGGAGAGGAGTCTTGGTGGGTGGTGGCACCTCGGTGGTGGACTGGTGGCCAACCACCACCAAAATGATTTTTTGATTTTTCAAGTCTTTTGGGTTTTTAACTATGCAAAAGGTAGGAGGGGTCTTGGGTTCAAACTCCCTCCCCTTCTTTTTCGATTTTTTGACAAATTTCTTGGTTTTTTCAACAGAGGAAAGGAAGGGGGTTGGGGTTCAAATCCTAGGGCCTGGAAATGGCCATGCACAGGCCTGCATACTTATCCAAAGTCAGAAATTTAATTCTCTAAAGGGGCTTGGTGGCTTGGGCCTAGTGCCCAAGAGGGGTTCGAATCCCCTCCCCTTTGAATTGTTTGCATAGAAAATTAAGCAAATTCAGACCAACCAACAAAAGGAACCAACAACAAATCTCACAACTGAACTAGCACCAAAAAAACCATTGGAAAACAACAAACCAGGAGCCATGAGAGAGGAAAAATCTTTTCATTTTCAGGAAGAAAGCAACACAGTCACCATTTCTTTGAATAACCAACAATTGTTTTTTGAATTGGGACTCATGGGGGGTTACTTATACTCTGTTCTTGGGGATGGAGTATGGCCTGGATTTCCATGGAAAACTAAAACTGTTTTCTAGAACCCTTCATCTGCCATAGTTGTCTAAGTTGTAGAGCTCCCTCTCCCCTTGGCCAAAATGCCAAAATGACTTGAGAGAGGGAAGAGGGAGGGTTTGGTATTTTTATTTTTCCAAAAAATTAAATTTTCAAATTTTGCATGAGGGAGGTTGAGTGTCCTTCCCTTGACTTCCCCAAATTTCTAATTTTTTTATTATTTTTCAAAAATTCTGCCAAGTCAAAGTTTCACTTTGACATTTGATCGTGACTTAGCCAAAAAACATTGTCAGATGAGGTAGGGTATTTATTGGATGAAAAGAATGTTGTTGGAAATGTCTCAATGAGAACGTCAAGAATATGCAATCACCAATATGAAATAATTCTACCTCACCCCTCAATGTTGGCCTAGAACAATCATCGCTTAAAGGCCTTGACTTGCTAGTGGGTCCACATGACACCCAATCTTTCAAAAGGCGTCATATCGCCATACGATATCCAATCGAGGAAAATGAAAAAATGTCGGAAAGGTATTGATGAGTGATTCGACAATATTTCCATATATTTTTTGTGTTGGGGATATTAATGGTTGTTTTATTTGTCATGAAACCCCGCTACGTGAGCTGGTTTCCCCCCTTTGCCCAAAATAATTGGCAAACTTGTGACAACCCTAACCGGGCCATTCGAGGTCAAACTGAGGCAAATGAGGAGCCATTGGAAATGTATCTAAGTCCATTACAATGTGGAATTTCAGAATCTCTGATTTAAAACTCTTATTAACAATTTTTTAACCCCGAAGCACTGCAACCATTCTGGTGTCTAAAAGTAATCATGAACATGCAAAGGCCCATTCTTACCAACCCGGGGTCGAAACAAAGCACGTGATATACCGTTGGAAATGTATCACACTTCCCAAGACCATGTCTCAGTTTTATTTTCCTTTTAAAATAGAAATATGAACATAATCATACCAAGAAGTCACAACTATTGGTTTATGCCATTCAAGTGAAGTTAACTTTGTGTCCTCCATAGGGGGGTCATACAGAGTCGGAATCAGGCCCATGATAGCCCGTTGGAAATATTTTCCTGATACCTACAAGATGGAAGAATTGTGTTTCACAAAATATGAATAGACTTCATTTTATTCTTCATGAAAGGACCCTGTCTCCATGGGACCTGCCTAGTGACAGGCGAAAGGGGCCAATGATAAAGTTTCACAAATTGTGTGCTTAAATCATCAAATCTTAATTGAACAATATTGACATGAGGAATTATGATGTGGGAGGGTTTTAGAACTCAAAAATTACATCGAGAAGGCCTCCCCTGGGGGGAAAATATCATGGTCCCATGACGAGTTGAGCAAGGCCGGGATGGGCTCATTTGGGTACCGTTTAAGATGTTGACAGACATAGTGATAATCATAGTTGTTATACTGCTTCCCATAGAGAGATAGTAGAGTAGGGAAAAAGATAAATTTGATATCCATTTTATCTCACTATCCCTCAATTGACCATGGAAGCACTGACTCGACTCAATGCAACAACTCTGAACTAACCTAAAGTTTTTTCACATTTGCACCTTTTGCCCTAATACTCTCTAGTGTCTGATAAGTCTTTACAAACTTAGATAAAAACCCTCTTAAGGTATCCAACTGATACTCTTTAAAGGGTAGAGGCCATAGTAACTATGGCCCCTGCCACTGTCTTCGACAAGAACCATAGCATATTCCAAAGTTTGTGGAGGAATGAAGGTGTTAAACACCATGTTGAGCCCAAAAAGGATTTTTGGGTCAACATTAGTGGGTGAAATCATGAAGATGGGTTACACTTTTGCTTGTTTTATGAGAAACAAAACTGGATTTTCACAAGTTCTTCAACTTCCAGCATACAAAAGTATTTTTTTTATTTCGAATTTCACTTTACAGTAAAAACAAAACTTGTGAAGAATTTTGTTAGCTTTCCAATGACTATTTTTCAAATTTGTTTTATCATGATTTGATATGTCAATTTGACAATTGTTTAACAGTTGTTCCTTAAACATGAAAGAAATGATAACGAGTTACTTTTTCCTACAACAATGTATCTATTATTAAACTTATGTTTTTAATAAATGAAATATATTGCAACGATCTACAGAGACTCTATTTTATTATGACTATAATTTTGAATCTAATGGATGAATATTATAATTTCTAGATTTTTTTTAAGTTGACCAAGTTGAAAACATTGTAGATTTTAAACACATGTTTTTCTACACCTTGTATCTATCTTAATTTTTACTTAAAACTAAAATATAAATATACCCTTTTGAAAAGAACAGTTTAAGGATTATGAATATATGTTTTTCTAAATTTTTCACTGTATATTTTTAGAGATACCAATATTTCATTTCACCAAATCATAATGTCTGCAGAAAATATTATGTAGCATTTTTTTTAATTAAATAAAATTAGATAAAAATAAAGAAAATGAAAACAAATTATAGGAATTGAAAGTAGATTCAATTTTGGAAATGTTGGTGTTATTTTCGAAACCAAATTCTCAGTATTTGTAGGAGTCCGGAACCTCCGAAGTTCAGGTAAGCTTGGGGAAATTCTTTGGTTTTTTCTTTCAGTCCCAATTTCAAGTTTTTGGCCGAAAGACTAAAATCTAATGGAAACCATCAAAAGTGAACGATTTCCAAGGTTTTCAGCCGAAAAAACCTTCTTTCGATCGAAAGGCGGTTGAGCGAATTCTGTCGATCGGAAAAAATGAAAAGACACGTTGTATCATTTCATTTCATGCCAAATTGTATAAATAGGCTTTCGACCGAACACATTTAATACAATTCATCGGATGGACAGTTAGATATGAGCTCGGGGATAGGGATTTCAAAGAATTCCTATTATTGATTGCAACTGTATTATTTTCTTTCTTTATTTCTTCCTTCTGTTCCATAGGCTTAATTGGAGGATAGATATCGATACATGATATTTTTCTAGAGCACCTAAACAAAGTTTTGAATCATCTTTTTGGTTTTTGTTGAATAAGGTAATTGATGTTTGTTCAAGTTTTTATTGGAATAACAATTTATATATTGAAAGATAAATGTTGAGCATTTTTTCAAGGTGAAGTATTTGTTGAACATATCTTTTATAGATAACTATAAAATTCATGGGAAACAAAAGTTTGCACAAGAGAAAATTTGATTGCACTCGAGATGATACTCGCCAAATCGAACAAAGGAAAAAGATTTATTGGAGAAAGAAACAAGAACATGCAAATATTGAAGAAAGAAATGATAATAATGTCAATAGAGATTTTCGACAAGAAGAAGTTCAACCAGGTATGCATGCACATATGATGATCGAGAACATGACACACATTGGGACTGCATTAGGAAAGTATATAGTTCAAATTTAAAATATTGTAAATAATATAATTGATTGTAATTACAATTAGATGTTTTTGAAAAACATAAATAGATTTGTCTCATAATGCGGAAGAATGCGTTGAAACCGAAATTGAAGCAAAAGGCATTGAAACCGAAATTGAAGTAGAAGATGTTGAAACCGAAATTGAAGCAGAAGATGAATCACCTATATGTATGTACATAAATTTAGATAATACAAGATGAACACTCAAGTATATATAATTTAGTGAATTTGTGTTCGGGTTATGTTTTTTAATATAAACTTCAAATTGAAATATGCAGGAGAATCTATCAACATTGATGATGAAATATTAGAAAATGTTGATACTCACAAATTTGGGAAGAAAAAAGCTAAGCATTATATAAGATATCGAACTAAGAATATGTATAATACTTTTTTCAAATATGAATCAGTAACAATAAAAGCTCAACTTTTACTTTGTCTAATGAAGTCAAGAAAGTTAAAAGAATCTACATCATTATTGAGTATTCAAAAGTCGACAAAAGATAGAAAGGTGAAACAAAATGTCTTTAACAATATAACTAGTGTATTAAAAGCTTTTGGAAAATCTCGAAAAGAAGATGTCCCTGTTGCACGTAGAGAAATGCAAATAAAAGTTGTTTCATCTAGAAATATAAAATATCGTTTGACACAACACATGGAAAAAATGATAGGAACGTCAAGAAAAACATTGCACAAACATATAAAATTTCGATTGCAAATAGATGTAAATGATGAATTGACTTGTTGGACAGTGATTTAGAGACAACCCTACAAAGATAGACTTGCAGAAAATGTTAGAGAATTGGCCCATAATTGTTGGTTGGAAGAATCTCATGTTTCACCAAATACAAGGGATGTGTTGCGACGAAGAATAGCATGAAAAAAATATGAAGAACATCCAAAACATATATTTCCAATGACACAAATAAAGTTGTTCCATAAGTTCAAAGAAGAGCACACATAAGTTAAAATTTCCATCAATACATTTGTGCAACAAAAACCATGGTTTGTTAGACCCATCATTGTTTGTGACACGTGTTTTTGTCGTTATCATGTGGAATTTGAGTTGTATTACAAAACTTTTTTGGATTTTGGTAAAAATTTATGGCCAAGTTCACCTCCTCCTTCCACATTCCGTGATTATATATATGAAATTCTATGTGAAAGAGAAGATGATGATTTATTTTACAAATAAAAATGTGTTGGTGGAAAGAAATGTGATCGTTGTGAAAATCTAAGTTTGTTTCGTTCAAAGTATCATATTGATATGAATGATCAATCATTTTCTAATATAAGAGTCAATTGGAAGAGATATGAATATATGAAGAGCATGACTCCACATTCTTCAATTGTTATTTCCAAAAGGATTGATTTGAAGGTAGATAAAATATGTGTGATAAATTATTTGAAGAAGTTTGAGGATGAAATCTATAAATACACCAAGCATTCACATAGAGATCGATCGCAAGATCTACAATTCAAACAATCCTATGAAGTGTTTCCACCAGGGACAATTTTGTCTGTAGTTGATTTTGCAGAGAATTACACATTCGCTGCACAAAAATAAATACAGAGCGAATATTATCATTCTGATCAAGTCACGATATTTGTCCACGCTCTATATAGACATGCTCGACAGAGTCTTGATAACATAGAAAACACCAACGACAATCGACACATTATTAAAGAATATCACTTTTATGTAAGTGATGATCAAGCACATGACACACATTATGTAAAACATTGTTTCGATAAATTTTATGATTCATTGAAAGAACATGAAATCAGATTCGATCAACATTGGATATGGTCAAATGGGTGTGCGAGTCATTTCTAATCTTCACGATCATTCTATTGCTTATGCCGTCCTCATAAAAAATTAAACAATACACATTGTTGGAATTTTTTTGAGACTGGTCATGGAAAAGGAGAGCATGTATAAAATGATCACTTCGACGGTATCAGCTAAAACCTCATATCGATTGATTTGAATTCATTGAAAAAGTAGTTGAATGGTGAAAAATGGCGCTAAGCCATGAATATAATCCATCAAGGGATTTGTGTAGGTGTGTATATATATAAATGTTACATATCTATGTACACAGGATATATAAATTTGAATGTGTTCAAATTTATATTCAATCTTCAATCATTTTCTTGAGATATTTCAAGTTAACAAGTTCTTGTCTTGTGCAGGTTTTTTTGGTATGTTGGAATCAAACATGTAAATAGATCAATCCCATATGACACCAGTACAATACCTGGGACATGAAAAATACATTCAGTTAAAACAAAACGTTTTCAAAATGGTTTGCATTTGATACAATAAATGACTCTTCTTTTTGTTCAGTTTTCATAGAGGACACTGTTGCATGAAATTGCAAGTAGTCAACGCTCCCCGGTGTATCGTGAAAAGGGACTAATCACCTCTCATGGATCCTTGAAATTTGGCGGTGGTGAGTTTACCAATCACCTACGGGTTTTAGTCTAACGACAGTCATACTACCAACATTTGGTATCAGAGAAGGTTGCTTCAAGATATCAGTTTAACCACTGGAAGTTTTTGATCATTCATAATGGATAAGAAGTCATAATTTACAAAACATGGATTTCCTTTGTTTGATGGTCATAATTATTCTTTTTGGAGTATCAGGATGAAGTCGTTTTTACAAACTCAAGGAGTAGATATCTGACAGGCTGTACTAAATGAATATAAAGTCCCAGCAACCATTCCAATAGATGCTACAGGTAAGAGACTCTATGAGAGTAATTCCAAAGATATGTATGCAATACTAGGAGGTCTAGCAAGGTCAGAATTTGTTAAAGTTATGCATTGTGCATCAACAAAAGAAATATGGGATAAATTGGAAAATGTATATGAAGGAGACACTAAGGTAAAGAGTACTAAGCTACAATCATATAGAAGTCAATTTGAAAGCCTGAAAATGGAAGAATCTGAAGATATAGCTACCTACTTTTTTCATATTGATGAAGTTGTTAATACCATGAGAGGTCTAGGAGAAACAATTAATAATAATATTATAGGCAAAAGGTACTTAGATCACTTCCTGCAAGATTTGATTCAAAAATATCTGCATTAGAAGAAAGAACAGATCTTGATACTTTAGAAATGAATGAATTACATGGGATACTAACAACATATGATATGAGAACCTCTGGTGAGAATTCTTTTAGGAAAGAAGCAGCTTTCAAGGTAGCAAAGAATGACAAGAAAAAGGTATAAGCAGAAATCAACAGTCATGAGGAGTTAGAAGGTGATGTGGAAGAAGCAAATTTTGTTAAAAATCTAAAAAGAGGTACTGGCAAGTATAACAGTAAGATTCCTCTGAAATGCTTTGGTTGTGGTAGAATAGGACATTTTGCATCTAAGTGTCCTTATAATAAGCATACTGATAATGAATAAGATAGTGATAAAAAACCTAAGGAATTCAAGAATAGACATAAGAAGTTTTTTCAAAGAAAAACTTACAAAAAGAAAAGCTTGTGTATAAAAGATGACAGTGATATTTCAGAATCTGGTGAGAGTGATTGCAATTCAGATGTACAACTTTTTATGGCTATGGAAAAACATGATGATCAGTTTGGTGAAGAAGAAGAAGGTGAAGTTGATCTAGAAGCTGAACTGGTAAGTGCTTTAAGTGAATTAAGAAAAGTGAGAAGGGAATCAAAACATTTTAAAAGAGAAACTGAGAATATAGAATTTGAATTACAGAAATCAAATGGTTTGATTGATAGCATTGAAATCATGGTAGTTGACTTAAAACTTAAAATAGAAGAGGCTAGAGTGACTGAAGAAGCTCTAACTAAAATGCTCGCAGAAAAGGATAAGGAAAATGAAGTTTTAAAAATTGAAGTAGTCTCTTTAGGAAAGAAAGTACAAGAAAATAACATGAGTCAGAGTTCTCAAGCGTTAGATCAAATTATTAATAGTCAAAGATCAACATATGATAAGACTGGAATTGGTTATAAATCGGCAGTAACTAATGGATGTTCTAGTTCAAGTGTTGAGAAAGCAGGTACAGAGGATAATTATGAGAAAATTACTAGTAAGAAGATGGAATCAGAAAGGCAAAAAGAAAATCAGGGTTCAACAATGCATAGAAGAATTTATGGCAGACATCAAAATAGGTTTGAAGGCCACTGTTTATTTTTTTATAAGTATGGACATAAGGCTTCATTTTGTAATAGTTTTTCAAGAAAGATAAATGCACATAACAGTCATGAAAGGTCTAATTTTGAATATGGAAGAGGACATGGTAAAACTATTCAAAACAATATGAACTACTCTTACAACAAATTTGACACCTTAAGATATGATACTGAATTCTACAAGTGTAACAAATTTGGGCGTGTGTAAAGAAATTGTCCTATGATTTTTTAGAAATTTAATGAACCCACTTACACAGATCCCACTTACACAGATCTGAAAACTAAATTTTGGAAAAAGAAAAGTGAAAATCTGAACATTGAAAAATGCACTATAGCTCTACAAGCAAAACATAAAGTAAAAAGAGTTGTGGATAGTGGATGTTCAAAGCATATGACAGGTAGAAAACAACTCTTTGTTGAACTAGATGAAGGAAAAGAAGGTACAAACACCTTTGGAAATGATCAATCAGCTAGGATAGTTGGAAAATGAACTGTATGTCTAAACAACAAGAAAATCATGGTTGAAAATGTATTATTGATTGAGGAAATGGAACATAACTTATTGAGTGTAAGTCAAACCTGTGATAAAGGTCTCTTTATGATTTTTGATTAAAAAGGATGTCAAATCAGGGATATAAAATCAAATAAAGTAGTTGGAACAACCACAAGAACTTCAAGCAAGATTTACATACTAGATGAAGAAAAAGAAAAATGGTATCTTGGGAGTGAAGATGAAAGTTGGTTGTGGCACACAAGACTTGGACACATTAACTTTGAAAATATGATTCACTTGAATAAAAAGGAAGCAATAAGAGATTTACCTGTCATAAAGAATCTTTCAAGTTCTGTCTGCAAGCAATGTCAACATGGTTAGCAAACTAGAGTTAAATTCAAAACCAAAGAACATTCAACAACTAAACCATTGGAAATAGTACATGCTGATGTCTGTGGACCTATGAGAACAACAGGGTTAAAAGGAGAAACATATTTTCTACTATTTGTGGATGACTTTACTAGAATGACATGGATTTTTTTATTGGAAAAGAAATCTGAAACTTTTAGTTGTTTTCAAACCTTCAAGGAGTCAACTAAAAATGAATGTGACATGAAAATTAAATGTTTAAGATCAGATAATGGAGGGGAATTTGTTTCTAAAGAATTCAACAGATACTGTGATGAAAATGGGATAAGAAGACGTTTTTCTGTTACTAAAACACCTCAACAAAATGGAGTGGTTGAAAGAAAAAATATGACTGTTATGGAGATAGATAGAACTATGCTAAATGAATCTAAACTAAGTAATATAATATGGCCTCAAGTTGTTCATACTGCTGTTCACAGTTTGAACATAAGCTTGCTGAGAAACAATCATTTTAAGACACCCTATCAGTTATGGAAGGGTAGACCAGCTAGTGTTAAACATTTCAAAATTTTTGGCAGTAAATGTTATACCAAAAG
The DNA here is from genome assembly GCA_010110895.2 of Picea sitchensis. Classification (NCBI taxonomy): domain Eukaryota; kingdom Viridiplantae; phylum Streptophyta; class Pinopsida; order Pinales; family Pinaceae; genus Picea; species Picea sitchensis. The sequence continues at coordinate 464,419 of SNQJ01S0000808.1, read as the reverse complement.
AGTTGAAAACATTTGGGTAAGTTGGAATCTAGAACAGATGAAGGTATTTTAGTTGGGTATTCCTGTTCAAGGAAAGCTTATAAATGTTACACCTTCATATTGAACAAAATAGTTGAAGCCATAGATGTGAAATTTGACGAGTCCTCATTTTTGAAGTCTAAATCTAAACAAAAGAATAATCAAATATATGAGATAGATGACAAGCATAAAATGAATGATGAGGTAAGTGAAACAGAAGAAACTAAGGCTACTGATAGTGAACAATTAATTCCTATTTTGACAAAGGACACAACTCCATCCAAAAGAATCACTCCATCAAAGACTCCAAGCAAGAGATAACAGAAAAATCACCCTGAGGAACAGATAATTGGTGACATAAATGTAGGTGTTGAAACAAGAAGCAGAAGGAAAGAATCCACCTGAACTCATGAACATGTATCTTTACTTTCTCTGATTGAACCCAAAAGTATTGAAGAAGCAATTAAAGATGAGTACTAGATGAAAGCAATGAATGAAGAACTTAGTCAAATAGAAAAGAATAAGACATGGGAATTGGTTCATAGACCTTTGAATAAAAATGTCATAGGGGCTAAATGGGGTTTCAGAAATAAGATGGATTAAGTAGGTAAAATAACCGGAAACAAGGCTAGATTGGTTTGTAAAGGGTATGCACAAGTAGAAGGAATATATTTTGGAGAAACTTTTGCTCATGTTGCAAGAATGGAATCCATTAGACTAATTCTAGCTTATGCCAGTTCTAAACACATTAAAGTTTACCAAATGGATGTAAAGTCTGCATTTTTGAATGGTGATTTAGAGGAAGAAGTATATATGGAACAACTAGATGGTTTTCAAGCACAAAAAGAAGAACAATATGTTTACAGGTTGAAAAATGCATTGTATGGGCTGAAGCAAGCACCAAGGGCTTGGTATTCCAGACTTGACAATTACTTGAGGCAACAAGGATTTAGTATAGGTAACACTGATAGTAATCTATATATTAAAGAAGAAAATGGTAGCTTGATCATTGTTTAGATATATGTAGATGATATAATTTTTGGTAGTGATGATAATAGGCTCACTAAACAGTTTGATGAAAGTATGCAGAAAGAGTTTGAGATGTCCATGCTAGGAGAAATGAAGTTTTTCTTAGGCTTACAAATTACTCAATATGATAAAGGTATTTCCATTTCTCAAACCAAGTATATCAATGAAATGCTTAAGAAATTTCAGATGGAAGATTCTAAACCAGTTGGCACTCCTATGGTTACTGGTTGTAAATTAAGTAAGTTTGATGATACTAAAGATGTTGATCAGACAATATACAGATCTATGATTGGTAGTATTCTTTATGCTACATCTACAAGACCTGATGTTATGCATGCAGTTTGTCAAGTTGGCAGGTTTAAGGCTTCACCAAAAACTTCTCATCTACTTGCAGTCAAAAGAATTTTCAGATATCTTAAGGGGACAACAGAGTATGGTTTGTGGTATCTGACAGGCAATCATATTGATTTATATGCTTTCACTGATGCTAATTGGGTAGGTTGTGTTGATGACAGGAAGAGTACTAGTGAAACAACATTTTTTCTTGGAGGATGTCTATTAAGTTGGTCAAGTAAAAAACAATCAACAGTGTCTCTGTCTACTGCTGAAGTAGAATACATAGCAGTTGCAACTTGTTTCACTCAGGTTATATGGATGAAACAGATGTTGGAAGATATACATATTCATTATGATGAACCTGTACCTATCTTATGTGATAATACCAGTGCAATTAGTATTTCTAAAAATCTTGTTATGCATTAAAAAACAAAGCATATTCCCATTAAATTTCATTTTCTAAGAGAGCAGGTTATGTCTAAAGTTGTTAAAGTGGAATATGTTGGCACAAAGGATCAGATAGCACATGTATTTACTAAACCTTTATCAAAAATGCAATTTGAAAGTCTCAGGGATCAGTTGGGGGTTTACCCTCTGTAATTTTATTTCATTCTCAAATATTGCACAGGCTTCATTATAAAATTAGTCTGCACAGGTTTATTAACTATTATTGATAGGGGGAGTTGCTGCTAAAATGACACATCTTTGCAAGTGGTTTGTATTTGCTCAGGGGGAGTATGGTTGATTCCTTTGCCATAGATGCCAAAAAGGGGAGAAGATATTTAAAGTTTGCCATCAATGCCAAAAGGAGAGTTTGTTGGTCAGTTTGCATAGGTTGTTGCATAGGTTTTGTCATTAATGTCAAACTTGAAGTTGCACTGTGGTTCGCTGAAGAGTTCCTTCAGAATTCGGGAATTCAGAGGTTGCAACTTGAGAGACCTTCGACATCGTGATACGTGAAATTGGGAAACACAAAGTTTCGATGAGATCAGGACCGGATCGGAGAAAAATATGAATTATCAGGAAATCAAAAGTCAAAGGAAGGAAATGCAATAACATTCCAACTCGTGAAATGCCGAAATGTGAAAATCTGAATGCCAAACTACAGGACCGATGATCTGACTTCATTTTGGAGTTTCGGATACCAGGAGTTGGAATGCTATCGCATTTCCTTCCTTTGACTTCTGATTTTCCAATAATTTAGATTTTTCTTTGATCCGGTCCTGATCTCATCAGGACTTCGCGTTTCGCGATTTCGCGTATCGCGATGTCGAAGGTCTCTCAACTTGCAACCTCCAAATTCCCAAATTTCAAAGGAAATCTTTAGCGAACCACCGTGCAACTTCAAGTTTGACATTAATGACAAAACCTATGCAACAACCTGTGCAAATTGACCAACAAAGAAAATCCAAATGCCGAAATACCGGACCGATGATCTCACTTCATTTTGGAGTTTCAGATACCGGGATTTGAAAGTGTTGAAACACTTCATCACAAAAATCGTGAAATGCCGAAATGCAAAATGCCAAAATACTGGACTCTTGATCTGACTTCATTTTGGAGTTTCATATACCGAGATTTGGAAGTGTCGAAACACTTCATCACAGAAATGCCGAAACGATGAAATGAGAAACGTCAAAATACCAGACCGTTGATCTGACTCCATTTCGGAGTTCCAGATACCGAGATTTGGAAGTGTCAAAACACTTCACCACAAGAATGTCGAAGTGCCGAAATGAGAAAAACACCTTTTGTTGTAGGTTTTAGATGCCGAGAGTTGGAGTGTCAAAACACTTCACCACAAGAATGCCAAAATGCTGAAATGTGAAATGCATTTCGATTAACCTGTGGTCACGGCCAATGGACACATGGGTTAGCACAAGTGGTTTGCAAAAGCACTCAAGGGTTTTTCTATGCTGAGACAAAACTAATGTATGATCATCGAATGGTGCTAGTTAAATGTTTAAACTGATCGTGTGGCTACTGTTCTTCTTGAGGCCTTGACCAATCATAATCACTGTAAGGTAGTTATTCGGTTATTGTAACTGAATCTTGGAAGTCTGAGGGTTCGAGTGTATGCTCTAAATGTACAGGGTAGAAATAAGTGGGATTGGGTGAGATGAACATTAGTGCGTTTGGAATTAATGGTATAGCCATAGCTCTAAGGTAAAATTCATTTCTATAAATGAAGATAAAACTGAAATAAAATTATACAGAGACAGTGAGAAGAAATGATGAAGATATAGCAGAGATCAAGGGGAGAAGAATGGATTCTGATATGATTATATAAACAGAGAGGACTTGAATGTTGAATCCTTTGCCAGAGAAGATAAAGAGTTGGTTTGCAGGTTCTTAGTGACAGAGAAGGATTTCAGGGTGGTAGGGAGGAGCAAGGGGAGACTGTAAAAGTATCCTCTACAAGTTGGTGCTTGTACATCTGGGAGTTGTAGCTTCCATTCAGTAGGTGCTGAAGAAATAGAGGTAGTAGCTTCATATGGGTTGTAGCTCAGAGAAAATAAGAATGTAAAGAGGAGTTGGAGCTTGCCTTTCATTCATAAGAAGAAGAGGTTTTTCCCTTTTGGGTTTCCTCATGAAAAATCACTGTGTCACTGTTTTATTTATGTGATTGTATATTTTTTGGTTAAATGTATTACTACAAGTAAAATGTTAAAGACATGATTTATTGATTAATAAGTAATCTTGTTATAAAATGAAAGAAATTTTATATAACTGATTCACCCCCCGCTCTCAGTTAACTTATCATGTTCAACAGACACATAATCCATAGATATTTGCGAGAACAAAAATTCAGAATATGTTAAAGCTTGGAGACATACTGAACTTAATGTAAAAGGGAAAATTCCACTTGCAAGCTCAAAGGAGATGGAATCAAATGAAACTATAATGTCAATTGATGGCGATAAATTTTCTGATCTCGCTAGAGAAGGTAATTTTTATGTTTAAATTTTTTCAAATAACTTGTAGATGTACTTGTGTGATAATCTAACACAAATGATTTGTTGTCCAATATATTCAATTATTTACAGTAGATGTTTTTTCCATGGTTTCACCTGTAGACAATACTAAAAACATGAAATATTATTTGATGCGATGCACAAAACAAAAGATGAGGCTATTAGAACATTTTGATGATAACATTTTTATATATGAAAGATGATACATTGTGTTAAAATGATATTTTTTTCAAGAAACCCTTCAAACCAATACTCATGTTCACTTTCAAGACTACCAGTAAGATGTCACAAGTTGTCAATATAGTCATTTGGTATGTGCAACGCACCTAAAGTTAATAGAAGTTCAATAAATAAAAAAAGTTAGAAAATGGAAAATGTCCAAAGTCGATTATGAATGAATAATTGAAGATGGAATACCATTACGGTGTTTTTAAACAAGTGGCAAATGTACATTCCTGAATTTTTTATTTTTCATTGAAAGTACATTCTAGATTTTGATGACTTGTTTTGACTATCTTCAAACATATTTCCAAATATGATATTTATAAAAAGGGTATGTATAAAAAACTAAAGATCATTCTTAAAAAACACAGTGAACCATATTTTATATGTGTTTTTCAACCATTACACCAATCAAAATTATTTTATGAGCATTACACCAATCAAAATTGAGTTGTATACCTCTTGTATGAGCATTTTATTTTAAACTAAAAAATTGTTAAACACCATTTCGATTGAACACTTACTTTTTTCAATAGTATTTTTTTCCATTTTATTTTAATAATATTGCATTAATTTTAAAAAAATTTAAACATATTTTATATTTTCTATTGTAATCATATCTTGTTTCAAATTTTAACTCATTCTGATTTTTATTTTATTTTATGAGTATTATATAAATTAAAGTTGAATTGAACATCTTTTTTATTTTGAATATTTTTTTTAATTATTTTTCTCAAAATTAAAGAAAAGTTAAAAACATCTCTTTCATTTTGAGATTTTATTTTATTATGAGAAAAATTAAAGAAAAGTTAAAAACATCTTTCATTTTGAGATTTTATTTTATTAAGGGTATATGAACCTTTAGGTGAATATCTCTTCTAGCTTTAGCATTTTTTTAATGACTACATGATAAAATTAAAAAAGAGTTGATCATCTCTTCCATTTTAAGGTTTTATTTTTTTGTCACATCATTTTGAGCATTTTATTTTATCGTTAACATACAAACCCAAAAAGAGTTTAACATCTCTTCTATCTCAATATTTTATTGTATAAACATTACCTATAATTAATTTGGATATGTGTTCTATCTTGAGAAATTTATTTTTATTATTATTGCACCAATCAAAGAAGAGTTGAACATCTCTTTTATCCTTGATTTGAGAGCATTGATTGAACTTTAAGTGGTAATTTGTTTTTCATTTTTTAAATTAATATGAACTAACAACTAAAAACAATTTAAACGTCTCTTCCACTCGTT
>SNQJ01S0000808.1:433743-458571 GCA_010110895.2 Picea sitchensis | reverse complement strand
TCATAATCATATACAAAAGGTCTAACATCAAAAAGGGTCCAGATCACTTGCGAGCAAGTGTCCTCAAAGAATAAGTGTCCTCAGTGTGCCAGAGCGGGATGTTACATTTTAGCTGATACCTTTGAAGTGCTTTTTTTATACATGCCCCTGCACCATCATGCTCTCCTTTTCCATAACCAGTCTCAAAAAAATTCCAACAATGTGTAATGTTTAATTTTTTATTAAGACGGCATAACCAATAGAATGATCGCGAAGATTAGAAATGACTCGCACACCCATCTGACCATATCCAATGTCGATAGAATTTGATTTCATGTTCTTTCAATGAATCATAAAATTTATCAAAACAATGTTTTACATAATGCGTGTCGTGTGCTCGCTCATCACTTATATAAAAGTGATATTCTTTAATAACATGTCGATTGTCCTTGGTGTTTTCTATGTTATCAAGACTCCATTGAGCTTGTCTATATAGAACGTGGACAAATATCGTGACTTGATCAGAATGATAATATTCGCTCTGTATTTATTTTTGTGCAGCGAATGTGTAATTCTCTACAAAATCAACTACAGACAAAATTGTCCCTGGTGGAAACACTTCACAGGATTATTTGAATTGTAGATCTTGCCATCGATCTCTATGTGAATGCTTGGTGTATTTATAGATTTCATCCTCAAACTTCTTCAAAAAATTTATCACGCAGATTTTATCTACCTTCAAATCAATTCTTTTGGAAATGACAATTGAAGAATGTGGAGTCATGCTCTTCATATATTCATATCTCTTCCAATTGACTCTTATATTAGAAAATGATCGATCATTCATATCAATATGATACTTTGAACGAAACAAACTTAGATTTTCACAACGATCACATTTCTTTCCACCAACACATTTTTATTTGTAAAATAAATCATCATCTTCTCTTTCACGTAGAATTTCATATATAAAAACACGAAATGTGGAAGGAGGAGGTGAACTTGGCCATAAAATTTTACCAAAATCCAAATTTTTTTTGTAATACAACTCAAATTCCACATGATAACGACAACAAAAAGTGTCACAAACAATGATGGGTCTAACAAACCATGGTTTTTGTTGCACAAATGTATTGATGGAAACTTTAACTTATGTGTTCTCTTTTTTGAACTTATGGAACAACTTTATTTGTGTCATTGGAAATATATGTTTTGGATGTTCTTCATATTTTTTCATGCTATTCTTCGTCGCAACGCATCCCTTATATTTTGTGAAACACAAGATTCTTCCAACCAACAATTATGGGCCAATTCTTTAACATTTTCTGCAAGTCTATCTTTGTAGGGTTGTCTCTAAATCACTGTCCAACAAGTCAATTCATCATTTACATTTATTTGCAATCAAAATTTTATATGTTTTTGCAATGTTTTTCTTGACGTTCCTATCGTTTTTTCCATGTGTTGTGTCAAACGATCTTTTATATTGCTAGATGAAACAACTTTTTTTTGCATCGCTCTACGTGCAACAGGGACATCTTCTTTTCGAGATTTTCCAAAAGCTTTTAATACACTAGTTATATTGTTAAAGACATTTTGTTTCACCTTTGTATCCTTTGTCGACTTTTGAATACTCAATAATGATGTAGATTCTTTTAACTTTATTGACTTCATTAGACAAAGTGAAAGTTGAGCTTGTACTGTTACTGATTCATCTTTGAAAAAAGTATTATACATATTCTTAGTTCGATATCTTATATAATGCTTAGATTTTTTCCTCCCAAATTTGTCAGTATCAACATTTTCTAATATTTCATCATCAATGTTGATAGATTCTCCTGCATATTTCAATTTGAAGTTTATATTAAACAACATAACCCGAACACAAATTCACTAAATTATATATACTTGAGTGTTCATCTTGTATTATCTAAATTTATGTACATACCTATAGGTGATTCGTCTTCTACTTCAATTTCGGTTTGAACGTCTTCTACTTCAATTTCGGTTTCAACGCCTTCTGCTTCAATTTCAGTTTCAACGTCTTCTACTTCAATTTCGGTTTCAACGCCTTCTGCTTCAATTTCGGTTTCAACGCATTCTTCAAAATTATGAGACAAATCTGTTTATGTTTTTTGAAAAACATCAAATTGTAATTACAATCAATTATATTATTTACAATATTTTAAATTTGAATTATATACTTTCTTAATACAGTCCCAATGTGTGTCATATGCTCTATCATCATATGTGCATGCATACCTTGTTGAACTTCTTCTTGCCGAAAATCTCTATTGACATTATTATCATTTCTTTCTTCAATATTTGCATGTTTTTGTTTCTTTTTCCAATAAATCTTTTTCCTTTGTTCGATTTGGTGAGTATCATCTCGAGTGCAATCAAATTTTCTCTTGTGCAAACTTTTGTTTCCCATGAATTTTATAGTTATCTATAAAAGATATGTTCAATAAATACTTCACCTTGAAAAAATGCTCAACATTTATCTTTCAACATATAAATTGTTATTCCAATAAAAACTTGAAAAAACATCAATTACCTTATTCAACAAAAACCAAAAAGATGATTCAAAACTTTGTTTAGGTGCTCTAGAAAACTATCATGTATCGATATCTATCCTCCAATTAAGCCTATGGAACAGAGGGAAGAAATAAAGAAATAAAAGAATACAGTTGCAATCAATAATAGAAATTCTTTGAAATCCCTATCCCCGAGCTCATATCCGACTGTCCATTCGATGAATTGTGTGAAATGTGTTCGGCCAAAAGCCTAATAATACAATTTTGCGTGAAATGAAATGATACAACATGTCTTTTCATTTTTTTCATTCGACGGAATTTGTTGAACCGCCTTTTGGCCGAAAGAAGGTTTTTTTGGCTGAAAACCTTGGAAACCGTTCACTTTTGATGGTTTCCGTTAGATTTTAGTCTTTCAGCCAAAATCATGAAATTGGGACAAAAAACAAAAACCAAAGAATTTCCCCAAGCTTACCTGAACTTTGAAGGTTGTGGACTCCTACAAATACTGAGAATTTGGTTTCGAAAATGACACCAACATTTCCAAAATTGAATCTACTTTCAATTCCTATAATTTGTTTTTATTTTCTTTATTTTTATCTAATTTTATTTAATTAAAAAAAAACGTTACATAATATTTTCAGCAGACATTATGATTTGGTGAAATGAAATATCGGTATCTCTAAAAATATGTAGTGAAAAATTTAGAAAAAAATATATTCATAATCCTTAAACTGTTCTTTTCAAAAGGGTATATTTAGATTTTAGTTTTAAGTAAAAATTAAGATAGATACAAGGTGTAGAAAAACATGTGTTTAAAATCTGCAACGTTTTCAACTTGGTCAACTTCAAAAAATTCTAGAAATTATAATATTCATCCATTAAATTCAAAATTATAGTCATAATAAAATAGAGTCTCTGTAGATCGTTGCAATATATTTCGTTTATTTAAATCATAAGTTTAATAATATATACATTGTTGTAGGAAAAAGTAACTTGTTATCATTTCTTTCATGTTTAAGGAACAACTGTTAAACATATGTCAAATTGACATATCAAATCGTGATAAAACAAATTTGAAAAATAGTCATTGGAAAGCTAACAAAATTCTTCACAAGTTTTGTTTTTACTGTAAAGTGAAATTCGAAATAAAAAAAATACTTTTGTATGCTGGAAGTTGAAGAACTTGTGAAAATACAGTTTTGTTTCTCATAAAACAAGCAAAAGTGTAACCCATCTTCATGATTTCACCCACTAATGTTGACCCAAAAATCCTTTTTGGGCTCAACATGGTGTTTAACACCTTCATTCCTCCACAAACTTTGGAATATGCTATGGTTCTTGTCGAAGACAGTGGCAGGGGCCATAGTTACTATGGCATGTACCCTTTAAAGAGTATCAATTGGATACCTTAAGAGGGTTTTTATCTAAGTTTGTAAAGACTTATCAGACACTAGAGAGTATTAGGGAAAAAGGTGCAAATGTGAAAAAACTTTAGGTTAGTTCAGAGTTGTTGCATTGAGTCGAGTCAGTGCTTCCATGGTCAATTGAGGGATAGTGAGGTAAAATGGATATCAAATTCATCTTTTTCCCTACTCTACTATCTCCCTATGGGAAGCAGTATAACAACTATGATTATCACTATGTCTGTCAACATCTTAAACGGTACCCAAATGAGCCCATTCTGGCCTTGCTCAACTCGTCATGGGACCATGATATTTTCCCCCCAGGGGAGGCCTTCTCGAGGTAATTTTTGAGTTCTAAAACCCTCCCACATCATAATTCCTCATGTCAATGTTGTTCAATTAAGATTTGATGATTTAAGCACACAATTTGTGAAACTTTATCATTGGCCCCTTTCACTTGTCACTAGGCGGGTCCCATGGAGACAGGGTCCTTTCATGAATAATAAAATGAAGTCTATTCATATTTTGTGAAACACAATTCTTCCATCTTGTAGGTATCAGGAAAATATTTCCAATGGGATATCATGGGCCTGATTCCGAGTCTATATGAGGCCCCTACGGAGGACACAAAGTTAACTTCACTCGAATGGCCAAAACCAATAGTTGTGACTTCTTGGTATGATTATGTTCATATTTCTATTTTAAAAGGAAAATAAAACTGAGACATGGTGTAGGGAAGTGTGATACCTTTCCAACGGTATATCACGTGCTTTGTTTTGACCCCCGGTTGGTAAGAACGGGTCTTCGCAAGTTCATGATTACTTTTAGACACCAGAATGGTTGCAGTGCTTCGGGGTTAAAATTTTTTAATAAGAGTTTTAAATCAGAGATTCTGAAATTCCATGCTGTAATGGACTTAGATACATTTCCAATGGCTCCTCATTTGCCTCATTCTAACTTCAAATGGCCTGGTTAGGGTTGTCACAAGTTTGTCAATTATTTTGGGCAAAGGGGGGAAACCAGCTCGTGTAGCGCGGTTTCATGACAGATAAAACAACCATTAATAGCCCTAACACAAAAAATATATGGACATATTGTCGAATCAATCATCAATACCTTTCCGACGGTGCTTCATTTTCCTCGATTGGATATCGTATGGCGATATGGCACCTTTCGTAAGATTGGGTGTCATGTGGGCCCACTAGCAAGTCAAGGCCTTTAAGCGATGATTGTTCTAGGCCAACATTGAGGGGTGAGGTAGCATTATTTCATATTTGTGACTGCATATTCTTGACGTTCTCATTGAGAGATTTTCAACAACATTCTTTTCGTCCAATTCTGACCCCGCCTCATCTGCCAACGTTTTTTGGCTAAGTCACGGTCAAACGTCAAAGTGAAACTTTGACTTGGCACAATTTTTGAAAAATAATAAAAAAATAAAAAAATTGGGGATGTCAAGGGAATGACACTCAACCTCCCTCATGCAAAATTTGAAAATTTAATTTTTTTCAAAAAATAAAAAATACAAAACCCTCCCTCTCCCCTCTCTCAAGTCATTTTGGCATTTTGGCCAAGGGGAGAGGGAGTTCTACAACTAAGACAACTATGGCAGATGAAGGGTTCCAGAAAATAGTTTTAGTTTTCCATGGAAATCCAGGACATACTCCATCCTCAAGAAAAGAGTATATGTAACCCCCCATGAGTCCCAATTCAAAAAACAATTGTTGGCTATTCAAAGAAATGGTGATTTTGTTGCTTTCTTCCTGAAAATGACAAGATTTTTCCTGTTTCATGGCTCTCAGTTTGTTGTTTTACAATGGTTTTTTTGGTGCTAGTTCAGTTGTGAGATTTTTTGTTAGTTCCTTTTGTTGGTTGGTGTGAATTTGTTTAATTTGCTATGCAAAATTTCAAAGGGGAGGGGATTCAAACCCCTCTTGGGCACCAGGCCCCTTTAGAAAATTAAATTTTTGACTTTGGATGAGTATGTAGGCTTTTGCATGGCCATTTACAAGCCCTAGGATTTGAACCCCAACCCCCTTCCTTTCCTCTGTTGAAAAAACCAAGAAATTTGTCAAAAAATCGAAAAAGAAAGGGAGGGAGTTTGAACCCAAGACCCCTCCTCCCTTTTGCATAGTTAAAAACCCAAAAGAGTTGAAAAATCAAAAAATCATTTTGGTGGTGATCGGCCACCAGTCCACCACCAAGGTGCCACCACTCACCAAGACTCCTCTCCTCTTCGCAGACCACCAAACTAGGCCTCCACATCCACCCCATCCCGACTCACTCATCTCAACACACATTCCTTCCATTTCCCTGTAGCCCATTCGTCTCCTCCTCTTCCTCCACCGCGTTGTTCCTCCCAACGCCTAGCCATCTCCACCACCAGCCTCTGTGCTCCTCCTCCACACATACACCCAACAAAACCTCACCACTTTTCCCACCGCTCCTTCTCACGTGAAGCCTCCACCCAACACAACCTCCTTCTCCCTGTCCCCTTCTCCCCTGATCAGTCTCTCGACCAACTCCTTCCCACATACCTTTCTACGGCCATATCTTGCTCATCCAGAGTTAGATTTGGTGCCAAACGAAAGGCAATGAAAAGGTAGTGAATAGAGCTACTATATTGGAACAAGAAAAATCGGTTTTAGGGTTATTTGGTATAGGGGAAAATCCTCTCAAGTTTCAGGCCCAAGGGGTCCCTTCGCCAAAACAAGACCAAATCAAAGCCATGCTTCAATCATCTCACAAGGAAACTTATAGGAAGAAAAGGGGGGTATAATCAGGTTTGAAAATTTCTTGAACAACAGGAATTTCCTTACATACAACGACCAAATCCCAAAGGCCCCTTGCCCTCATAAGTAGCTATGCAATTTCCCCACACCTTGGGGCTTCATCTCGGTGAATCTGACATCCATGGATGGTCGGGAACTGTCCTAAATCACCTCATCTGATTTGTACTTTCGTAAATAACCATCACTATTTTGAATTACAATAAGTAAACTTCCAATCTCCATATAAGGAATTAGTTGGGGCTTTCATGCATATGGCAGATTTTCCACCCGCAAAGAGCCTCAACACATTCCTTTGGGTTGAATGGTATAATTTTTTACTTGTAATTAGTTAATTTTGACATTTTTCATCGTATATTTCCTTGTACACTAATCTATAGGCAGCTTCCCCTAAAGGGGCCATGCAAAAACCAGCAAGATAAAAACACTCAAAAAACCGCAAAAAACTTGAAAAAAAGCAGGGGTACACCCCACACACTGAAAACAAAACCTATACTATTTAGTTATATACGTTCACATATTATTTAGTCGTGGCATATATGTTACATACTTATTTACTTCCTTTTGTATAATTTTTTAGAAATATTTCAATTCATTAACTAGGAGGCTTGCTTATGAAAGAAAGACGTGACCTCGCCATGTGAATGGTCTAGATCTTTATTTTAAGAAATTTCTATTTCATAGAATACTAAGTGTCAAAGCCAGGGAATCTTCATTAGGATCCCCTCAGAAGTTGTCTAGTTAGTATAAATCGAGTGGTATTTCCTTAGTACGACCAGGTCAAGGAGTTGAATAGCTCAGCTTGGTTGGAATACTAGCCTCCTTGGGTAAGATCAGCTAAAACTCCCTTTAGAGGGGTCCTGGGCCTCTTCCTTTTCGCAGGTATCCCTCTTCCATCCAAGCGGCTTTAAGAGACTGAAAGCACTAGTGACGAGAAGTGGCTAATCCATGCTTCTTTGAATTGCATGGGGCACTCTTAAACCTAACCACGCTGGTATCCTAAGAATACTCTTCTTATATTGGTTGGCATAGTTCTGGGATGTGTTTTCCTAATTGGGATAACCTTCAAAACAGTGTAGTGGCCAAGGCATGTGTTAATAACTAAAAATTCACCAATAAAATACATTTAAATTCAAACCTTTTGTTAGTCCACCCTTCATCCATGAATTGAAATTGCAGTTGTAAATAATCTCCCAAACATAGTTGTAACAACTTGTAAAAAGGTTTTCCATCTTCATTTACAACCCTCCTTTTGATTTGACAATTTTCTGGGATCACTTCCTAGGTCACTCCGGGGGGTACCAAGCCATTCTGGGCTTCTTTCCCTACCTTAAAATCTTTGAACAACTTGTTGTTCGCAATTTAAAACCATCTAAAAAGACTTGGATGTAGCATTTAAACTCATGTCTCTCCCTTATTTTTCACTCTTTCACTTGAGACATCCATAGGTCTATTGTCCAGGACCCTGGTTTACCCCAGGAACCCATTTTGGGCCACTTTCCAAGGATTTAAGGGAGCAAACAACTCATTGTTCGCTTTGTTTATTTTTCTATACTAAAAATCAGTGAGCTTATTTTCATCCTATTGTACATAATTTTCACCCCTCAGGCCATTTTGGTCATCCAGGAAGCTGAGAGAGAATAACACCCAAGGTGGGTGATCCTAAGAAATACTTCTTGTAAGTCTTTCACCTCTCCTTTTTCCCCTTCATTACCGCATCACACAAAGGACCATCTGAGGTGGAAGTAGTATTTTCCTCATGTTGATCTATCAAAGAGGTTGTAACCAGATTCACAGTTGAATAGGTTGGATCTATCCCAATGGACATATTTTTCTTAGAACAACTAACTGACTTACCACATTATTGAAGGAGTTCACATGCTCTACCACCAAGTCTTCGTCTCTCATCCTCAGGCTATACACCTTCTTTCTGAGGAATATTTTATTTACTAGGGACTTAGAATGATACAACTTCCCCAACTTATCCCATAAATATTTGGCTGTAGCTTCCTCTCACACATTCAGTAATACTGAATTTGAGAGACACAGTCGGATTATGCTCTTCGCCTTCCGATCCAACATTTTCCAATCATCTGTTGAAGTTCCTATAGGTGCAGTATCCATATCCACCGTGATCCACTGATCTCTGTCCACCAATAGATCTTCCATATTGATCTTCCATAGCTCAAAACTTTTCCCATTAAACTTCTCGATCTCCATTTTCGAACTTCTCTCCATTTCTTTTCACCTAAAAAATCAATACCATAGATCTCCCACTGTAACAAGGCTTGTTACATTCCCAAGACAAACCCTTGACCATAAAGGCGTCCCCCTGAAGCCAACAAAGCTCTGATACCAAAAGTACATTTTAACCCTGTACAATTATTTACTACAAATAGATTTTCAGTAAAAGAATAGAAAAGATACAATGGAAAATACACACATTACACAAAGATTTTTTCTTAGGAAACCCAAATTAATAAAACCAACATATTCTATATTCATTCATAGTGATACATTGTTTACAATAAAATATACATATAGGTGCCAACGACATCCAAAACCCTAATCCAATGACCTGGATTAGTCAACAACCCTAATTCCTTAACCGGAAATAGAAAACCATCAACCAAAACCATGCACCAAAAAGCTACCCAACAATGGACATGAAAATCAAGGTGACACAAAAAACAAGGAAAAATTGTGAAACGTTTCCCGAGGAAAACAATTCTTGGGGGCACTTCCCCCGAGCCCCTGCAACCCCCCTACGCGCCTAATGCAACATAGCAATCACTAAGCCTAGTCCTGCAATGAATATAACACATACCGAGCAAGGTGTATCACCCCCACCCTAAAGCCTCCATTACAGAGAAAAACCAAGCACATACAAGAGATAAACACTTACTCTATCACACTAACTTCATTATTAAAAAGTAAAAACATTTAATTGACAAACATAAAATAAAAAGTCAATCTAGGTGGTGATCCCAAAACTACATGTTTAAAAAAAACCCTTAACATATTTAAAATAAATAAAATATAAAGTTGATCAACAATCTACACACTAAGAGAAAACATTTTGCAAGTGGAATTTAAATCCAAATGAGGAGGGAAACAACTTTTCCTCACAACCACTCTCTAATTTACATATGTGCATGTGCATTGGTGGGGTTGCATAGTCTAGAGAAAGCTTTTTTTTTTTAATAATAAAAAATGGTTTATATTTCATTTCTTTTTGTTACGTTAACATTCATTTTTTAAAACATGTAGTTTTAGGATTGTTGCCTAGATAAGACAACCCAATCACAACTCATCCATTTTGATTCAGATTTATGAGCGGAATGAAATGAAACACAAATATATAATATTAACACAGAGATATAGTGAATAATAATAGATGCAAGACCTGATATACTTGTTGACATCCTGTTGGAGTTTCGGTCAATAGAAATGTTGTTGCATCACTGCCAATGTCTTCTCTATGCTCAGGTGTCTTGCCACCCAACCATAGTGAGAATCCCAAATTATCTATGCTCGCTCGCTTGATGGAACACAAAGATGGCCCAGATGGAAAAACAACCCATCCTAGAGATGAAAATCAGTGACCATTGTGTTTGTGACCAATATCTAGTAGGTAGTGGTGAACTCAAGATCTCACTCATAGAGTTGGGGCCATCCAGAGGTCTCATGTCCACAAGAGTGTAGAAATGTGGTTAGTGCAGAAAATGGAGGTCAGATGAGGCAGTCATCGACACAGTTGGTGTTCCCTGTCTTATACTCGATGTTGAGATGGAGTTGCTGTAAGTATGTGGACCACTTTTGATAGTGGTCATTCTGCAGTTTTCTTTGTGTCTACATGAACTTCATAGGCTTATGATCAATGTGGATTATTGTCTCCTTCTCGATAATGTAATGCCTCCACTGACGACATGCCTATACAATGGAGTACATTTATTTGTCGTAAGTGGGGTAATTACATATAATATTTAATAGTGTCTCACTATGATAGGCCATGGGATGTCTATGTTGAGTGAGAACGATGCCCATAACATAGTCTGAAGAATCTATCTCAATCTCAAAAGGTTGTTGTAGGTCAGGTAATGAGAGCATTGAGGTTGAGCAGAAGAGTTTCTTCAAATCATCGAATGCTTTCTATTGCGAGTGGCCCCACACAAATGTTTCCTTGCCATCACCACTAGTCACTTGGATAAGGGCCCATGCAATGTGGGAGAATCCCAAAATGAACCTACGATAAAAATTGGCAAGGCCTAAGAAGATCTGAAGTTCAATGAGTTTGGTTAGGGCTGGCCAGTCATGGATGACCTGGATCTTGGCTGGATCGATATGCACCCCATGCTCATCAACAATGTATCCTAGGTATTGGACCCTATTCATCCTGAAGGAGATTTTTTTCAAATTTTCATATAGCTTGTGTTGTCACAAAGTGTGTATAACCTGTTGAATGTGTTGCAAGTGTTCCACCCAATTCTTGTTGAAGATGAGGATTCCATCGAAATACAACACCATAAAAGAATTGGTGAAAGGCTACAAGATATCGTCCATCATCATTATGAAAGTTGTTGGGGAATTTGTCAAGACAAAGGGCATGACCAACCATTCAAAAAGAACTTTAGAATTGAAGGTAGTCTTCCATACATCAGTCTGCTCTATTGGGATTTGGTGGTATCCATACTTCAAATCAATCTTACTGAAGTATTTTTCCCCCTTGATCTGGTCAAGGATATCATCAATTCGGGGAATTGGGTATCGGTTCCAGACTATGATTTTATCTAGGGATCGGTAATAGATGTAGAGTCAACATGACCAATATTTCTTCTTCACAAGCATGATTTAGTTTACACAAGGTGATGGTCTTGGGTGGATGTACCAGATTTTGAGAATCTCTTAGCTTGGATGCTTGATTTCCTCATTTTCTGACATAGAGCAGCGATAGACTGGGCCATTGGGTAGCAGTGCATTGGGGGTCAGATTGATTGAATGATTGACCTGACAGTGAAGAGGTATCCTAGTGGGTGAGGAGAAGATGTATTTGTATTCCTCCATGACCTTATCCGCTTACTTCTGCTACATGGAGAGACTTATTGTGGAGGCCATGAATGTGGATGCAATCTTCTGCTCACTTTGAGCATGAATCACGAAGAAGAAAAAATTCTTGGTCTAAGAGATGACCTTCCTACATTGCTTGTAAGAGATCAAGGAAATGGTGGTAGATGGGACTACCTCTAGTATCTTGTATAATTTCTTGTCCAAAGTAATAATAACACTACAAGGCCTAGACTCATATACAACTTGACGTTTCCATAAAAAAGGTTGGCCCAAAATAACATGACAAACTTCAAGGGGAGAGACATCACAAAATACCTCATCTTTGAAGGGCTTCATGTCATAGGTCAGGAGAAACTGTTGGTTGACGTGGATATCGTTGCCTTAGCAGAGCCATCCAATGGTGTACAATTGCAGGTGTGGTGATGCCAGTAGGGAAAAATGCTTGAAAACCTTTGTTGAGATGAGGTTCTTATAGCTATTGTTATCAATGATTAAGAGTATTAGAGTACTCTTTACCCACATTTGTGAATGAAAGAGGCACTCACCTTCCTCTGGTTCATCAGTTTCATCCTGTTGGACCTTGGTGGTGGTAGCAACAATCGCACTGGGTTCTGGGTCAATTATTCATCTCCCTTTTTCTGGTTCTGAATCAGAGTCAGAGCCTACATTTGATTTATAGTCCTTCACCTTGGCCACCAATGAATGCTTTGAGTGACATTCAATAGTTTTATGCCGGGCGATCTTATGGAACTCACACCATTTCCCATTGTCTTTCTTTATCTTCCCATTGCCCTTCTTTGTTTGCAGTTTGGAATCATTGTCCTGAGGTTGTCCATCCTTGTTATTCCCTTTGTTCTACAGGTTGGGTCCACCTTTTCCCTACTTCTTCTATGAGGGGTTTATAGACCCAAACTTCGGTGTCTTATATTGAAGCTTCTACTCGATTTTCTTAGCATATCAATAGGTCGCGCCCAAGGATGAAATGTCCAGAAACTCCATTTTTGTATGGATGTATCTATGAAAACCATCGCAATACTTGAGCACTAGATTTCACTAAGAGTCTTTGATACCCATATTCATGCGCAAGGTATAGAAGACGTTGATGAACTCTAGCATTGTTTGGTCCTTTTCCTATCGCAGTGTGGTCCATCTTGTATATAATTCATCATAACTTCCAATAGGGTAGTATCGTTCCTTAATATCATCCTTGAAGGAAAACTAAGTGGGTGCAACTAAAAATAATGTAGATCCCTCTATTTCCTTTTTCTCACTGAAAGTATCCCACTAATATTTGACATGGGGGATGGACTTGAGGAGTGGAAATATAATATTTTCTCTATCGGAAAAGTTGTGGACAGAAAAATACCCTTCTATAATATTTAACCATTTTTCTACAACATCTGCATCTATTTAACCTTCAAATATAGGAATATCAAAGTCTATCTCTACCTTGAAGGGGGTGGCGCCTCCGCTTAAGGTATATGTATCTCATGTTGGCTGTCGTCGAAGGATTTGCACAAAGTTATTCATCATATCGTTCCTTTTTCGTAGGAGGGCTTCCTCAAGAAACAACATAAAGGAATCTCTTGCACCACCATCTCTCTTTTCTTTCCCCATGGTTGGTCATCGGGTTCGAAGAGGTTCATCTTGCAAGGGCTCAACTGCTTCGAGTCCCAATTGATTATACCCTGACCTCATTGGGGACATACACAAAGAAACAAATGAAGAGCAGACTGATCTAATACCACTAATCCATATTTATGAGTGGAAGAAAATGAAACAAAAATCTATAATATTAACACATAGATACATTGAATAATAACAAAGATACTGTAAAACTTGAATTCTATTAAACAAGAAATATACTGAAACTGTAAAAATGCATACAAAAACAATCTTGCTAGAATGGTGGAAACTTATCTCTGAGAAGAGATTTGATGGCTATGCTCATTCGCAATAATATGAGTATAATGAGGCTCCCAAAGTCCTTTTTACATCAAACATGAATGCCAAAACCCTAGACATCCAAAAACCTAATCCTAGTAGATAAAGCGCCAAAAGTCTTGTGGGCCCCGTTGGGGTAGCTTGGTACATCAACTTCCCGGGGGTATAAATTTTGCATACGATATCCATTTTAGGTGCACGATAGCCCATTGGAAAGGTTTATTTGAGTAATACACATTATGTCGTCACACTCTAAATTTATCTACAATTTGACTGCGATGGGCCAAAACAATGTTGTTTATGGCCTCAAAATGCCCCTGAAAGTTTAGGAACTGAAAAGCTAGAAAAAAATTGCTGAGATGATTTCTATATGTGAGCCAGCTAGAGTAGGTTGGTGGCCACTGATATCCACCTGGATCACATTTTTCAATTAAAATTTTTCCACAAATCCAATAGGAATTTTTCCTAAAGTTATAGTTTGATTTGGTTGATGAGAAGTTTTACCATTGAAATTTTGCCTTAAGGGTTTCAACTCATTTTAAGAAAACTAAAAAATTGTTAAATATCCTTCATTCTTTCCACTCTCACATAATGATGATATGAGAACGATGCGCTTTCAATCATTCAGTCCCTAAATTTCCCCCCCACCACTCATCCCCTCCACAAACAAAATTCACTAATTAGACATTGTTGGACACACAATTTAGATAAATGTGAGTGCACACTTACTAAACAATATGATACACGTATTAAATACATTAAGATTTAACTTTGGATTCATCTTCCAAGAGGTTTATTGGAATCCAATGATTGTTACACTTACTTTTTGTTTCATATTCCTTCTCCTCACATATTAGGTTTTCAACATTCCACCCTTTAATCCAAAGGGGTGTATGTGATTCCAAGAAGAGAGCTCAAATATGAAAGTGGGAAACTGAAATCCAGAAGTGTGTAGCTACTGATGGATGAATGTGCTCTCTGAATATGGTGGTTTTTGGATGACCCCAAACTGAATGGCCAGCAGAAGCTAATGTAGTCTACTAAATGGTGGTTGTGGATTACAGAAGACCACAAACCAATACGGTGGTTTAAGGAAGACCACAAACACTGGAACCCTTCTCTAGGCTCAATGGTTCCTGAAACATTTACTAAGTTAGATAGAAGCTGAAAATGGTGTCTTATGCTAATGGGAAGTGCTCTCAAATGTTGATTTAAAGATGACTATAAATTGTTGTCTAGCAGAAGATGAAGGTATTCTACTAAGTGGTGGTTTAAGGAAAACCATAAACCATTGTCTAGCAGAAGTTTAAGGTCTTCTACTAAGTGGTAGTTTAAGGAAAACCACAAACCAATCACGCTCGCTTGTCACACTCTCTTGTTGTTGCTCGACTGATAGGACTTCGAAACTGGAAGCACGAATGCCAATCATTGATGTTGTTCCCCCCTATCAGGGACAAGGTGAGAAGACACAAATCTATGTAATTCCATATGTGTCAATACCTGAGAGTGAATTCATTAGTATGACTTAAAAACTATTATCGACTATTGATGACCATCGCTAATAAGACATCCACCCATAGTTGTTCTTTACTCTTTCATATTTCTTACTATTAAAACATCTTCTTGAGTAATGATTTTTCTATCCATAATTATCATAAGGATGAAGATCGAGTGAATGATATTTCATGTGGCCAACTCACTGACAATGTTGTCATTTTAGAATATTCTCTTGAAATAGAGCAGGTGAATGTGAACTTTCTTGGAGTCCAACACTCTAAAACTAGATTGGTTTGGTGTAATTCAGATTATGAAAGGTGACATACTTTTCATACCTGATACATTTTCTATGCTTGTTCTGCCTGATTTCTTCCCAAGGTCTGATTATTGGCTTGGAAAAAGGAAAGTGATTATATGTAATTGAATCTCGAGCTGGCTCACTGAGTAGCTCCTACGTTGGTTGTTGTTATGAATTAGCATCATCATATTCATCATCTTTGAAAATAGGGTTCTGAACAAGGACTAGTTAAGAATGTTGTCGAAGATTATTTCGCTCAAGTGCATTGTGAAGGAGTTGAGTCTAATTTTTCAGCACTACTGGTTTGTCTTGCAAAATATGCAAGCATGTCACAACACACTGCAAATTTTCTTTGTCAATGGTGATTGTATTGTCCACAAAAGAGAGGATTAGAGTGTTCAATAACTATAAATTTTCCTCAACTCGAGCCATTTTAAACATAAAATTAGGTTTTCTTGCAACTCCACCTAGAATTTACAATGCAAACTCAACAAATGAAGGGTGTCAACTGCTACAAAAAATGCACCTGTTTATAATGAATTAATTCAATCTTAGTTTCAGAAAGAAAAAGTAAACTTACAAGAAGTTATTTTTGTGTGTTGTATGTTATGGTTGTTGAATTTTCACTATGTTAGGCTCACACATGAGGTTTATTTCATATAGCATGTACTTGAACCATAAAAAAATGCAGCTACACCATGCACAAGTGTTCAACAAGGGAGAAAAACACAACAATCATTTTCTATATTCTCAAGAGAAGATCCCCCAACCATAAAACCCTAATGCACACAAGAGGGTGCTCTACAACCTTGAAACTAGCGCCCAAGAGAGGTGCTCACTTCAGCCTTACATGCACTTGCTGAAATTCCAAGATGTTAAGTGTGAGTGTGTTTCCTCAATGGGGAAATCACTTTTATTTATACAATACTAGACACAAAAATAGGTGTCTCTAATGGCACAACAGGTCCGACCTCAATAAGTAAGAAATATGATTAATTATTATAAGAAAGATTAATTATCTTTCAGATATGGTGGGGCCAAATTGTATCCTTTACATCATAACTAGGGTTACAAGTAAATCTTACATTTAGAAAATATAGCAAGGGATCCACTAGTGCTCAACCACTAGGGACACATCCTCATGTGCTTAGCCACAGGGACATCATACTCAACAAATATTTATCTCAATTGAATTCACAGGAGAATCATCTGGAGTGCCATCTCAATCCTGACTCAACTGAGTCCACATGAGTACAAAGGCATGAGACCACATCGACTCAAATCTCACACAGAGGAGAATGATACACACATCACATGGGCACACCCAACACTGGGGAACGACTCAACTCTCACACATAGGAGAACGATACACCCCATCACATGGGCATACCCAACACTGGGTTCTCTCACAGGTCGACTCAACTCAGTCACAGAGGAGAATGTATCCTAGAGAATATCACACGAAGTTGCAATCATCAACACTCCCTCTAAGCTAGAGAGGCATTCTCCACTAGAAAATGTCTCTCACGGAAGTACTCAAACATGCCAAGGAACAACACATATCCCTTGTATGACTCAAATAACATGTATGAAAGAGAATTACATTAGGAAAGCGATTTGAAGGCTATGGTTTAGTACTATTCACATAAACCCACATTTATGTAAGGGTCTTCACTTGACTTTAGGCAAGGTTGTATTAATTTCCTTAACTTTGTTAGAGAAGAGATCTATTAATTACAATTTAATTCACTTGACTTTAAACAAGGTTGTATTAATTTCCTTAACTTTGTTAGAGAATAGATCTATTAATTACAATATAATTCTAATGATTAACACTTCTAAATAAGTTTACATGAAAATCAATTTAATTATTAAAATAGAGATCTTCTAAATAATTTCAAATTTTAAATATATTTATCAACTTAATAATTAGAATAGAAAAATTAGTATGTATATGATATTATTAGTAGAGTGTTATTACAACGAGTGGAAGAGACGTTTAAATTGTTTTTAGTTGTTACGTCATATCAATTTTAAAAATGAAAAACAAATTACCACTTAAAGTTCAATCAATGCTCTCAAATCAAGGATAAAAGAGATGTTCAACTCTTTTTGGGTTTGTGTGTTAACGATAAAATAAAATGCTCAAAATGATGTGACAAAAAAATAAAACCTTAAAATGGAAGAGATGATCAACTCTTTTTTAATTTTATCATGTAGTCATTAAAAAAATGTTAAAGCTAGAAGAGATATTCACCTAAAGGTTCATATACCCTTAATAAAATAAAATCTCAAAATGAAAGATGTTTTTAACTTTTCTTTAATTTTGTTCATAATAAAATAAAATCTCAAAATGAAAGAGATGTTTTTAACTTTTCTTTAATTTTGAGAACAATAATTAAAATAAATATTCAAAATAAAAAAGATGTTCAATTCAACTTTAATTTATATAATACTCATAAAATAAAATCAAAATCAAAATGAGTTAAAATTTGAAACACGATATTATTACAATAGAAAATATAAAATATGTTTAAATTTTTTTAAAATTAATGCAATATTATTAAAATAAAATGGAAAAAAATACTATTGAAAAAAGTAAGTGTTCAATCGAAATGGTGTTTAACATTTTTTTAGTTTAAAATAAAATGCTCATACAAGAGGTATACAACTCAATTTTGATTGGTGTAATGCTCATAAAATAATTTTGATTGGTGTAATGGTTGAAAAACACATATAAAATATGGTTCACTGTGTTTTTTAAGAATGACCTAGAGGTTTTTATACATACCCTTTTTATAAATATCATATTTGGAAATATGTTTGAAGATAGTCAAAACAAGTCATCAAAATCTGGAATGTACTTTCAATGAAAAATAAAAAAAATTGGAATGTACATGTGCCACTTGTTTAAAAACACCATAATGGTATTTCATCTTCAATTATTCATTCATGATCGACTTTGGACATTTTCCATTTCTAACTTTTTTTTTATTAAACTTCTATTAACTTTAGGCACGCTGCACATACCAAATGACTATATTGACAACTTGTGACATCTTACTAGTAGTTTTGAAAGTGAACATGAGTATCGGTTTGATGGGTTTCTTGAAAAAACTATCCTTTCAATACAACGTATCCTCTTTCATATATAAAAATGTTATCATCAAAATGTTCTAATAGCCTCATCTTTTGTTCTATGAATCGCATCAAATAATATTTCAAGTTTTTAGTATTGTCAACAGGTGAAACCATAACAAAAACATCTCCTGCAAATAATTGAATATATTGGACAACAAATAGCTTGTGTTAGATTATCACACAAGTATATCTACAAGTTATTTGAAAAAATTTAAACATAAAAATTACCTTCTCTAACAAGATCAGAAACTTTATCGCCATCAATTGACATTATAGTTTCATTTGATTCCATCTCTGTTGATCTTGCAAGTGGCATTTTCCCTTTTCCATTAAGTTTAGTATGTCTCCAAGCTTTAACATATCCTGCATTTTCATTCTCTCAAATATCTATGGATTATGTGTCTGTTGAACATGATAAGTTAACTGAGAGGGGGTGGTCAATCAGTTATATAGAATTTCTTTCATTTTATAAGAAGATTACTTATTAATCAATAAATCATGTCTTTAAAATTTAACTTGCAGTAATACATTTAACCAAAAAATATACAATCACATAAATGAAACAATGACATAGTGATTTTTCATGAGGAAACCCAAAAGGGAAAAACCTCTTCTTCTTATGAATGAAAGGCAAGCTCCAACTCCTCTTTATATTCTTATTTTATCTGAGCTACAACCCAGATGAAGCTGCTACCTCTGTTTCTTCAACACCTACTGAATGGAAGCTACAACTCCCAGATGTACAAGCACCAACTTGTAGAGGATACTTTTACAGTCTCCCCTTGCTTCTCCCTACCACCCTCAAATCCTTCTCTATCACTAAGAACCTGCAAACCAACTCTTTATCTTCTATGGAAAAGGATTCAACATTCAAGTCCTCTCTATTTATATAATCATATAAGAATCCATTCTTCTCCCCTTGATCTCTACTATATCTTCATCTTTTCTTCTCACTGTCTTTGTATAATTTTATTTCAGTTTTATCTGCATTTACAAAAATGAATTTTACCTTAGAGCTATGGTTATACCATTAATTCCAAATGCACCAACATTCATCTCACCCAATATCACTTATTTCTACCCTGTACATTTAGAGCGTACACTCGAACCCTCATACTTCCAAGATTCAGTTAAAATAACTTAATAACTACCTTACAATGATTATTATTGGTCAAGGCCTCAAGAAGAATAGTAGCCACACGATCAGTTTAAACATTTAACCAACACCATTCGATGATCATCCATTAGTTTTGTCTTAGCATAGAATAACCCTTGGGCGCTTTGACAAACCACTTGTGCTAACCCATGTGTCCATTAGCCGTGACCACAGGTTAATCAAAATGCATTTCGCATTTCAACATTTCAGCATTCTTGTAGTGAAGTGTTTTGACACTCCAACTCCTGGTATCTAAAACCTACACCAAAAGGTGTTTTTTGTATTTCATCACTTCGACATTCCTGTGGTGAAGTGTTTTGACACTTCCAACTCCTGGTATCCGGAACTCTGAAAGGGAGTCAGATCAACGGTCTGGTATTTCAGCATTTCACATCTCATCATTTTCGCATTTATGTGATGAAGTGTTTTGACACTTCCAACTCCCGATATTTGAAACTCCAAAATGGAGTTAGATCAACGGTCCGGTATTTTGGCGTTTCGCATTTCGGCATTTCGCGATTTCTATGATGAAGTATTTCGACACTTCCATCTTTCTATATCTGAAACTCCGAAATAAAGTCAGATCATCGGTCTGGTATTTCGGCATTCAGATTTTATTTCTTGGTCAGTTTACACAGGTTGTTGCACAGGTTTTGTCATTAATTTCAAACTTGAAGCTGCACAGTGGTTCGTTGAAGAGTTCCTTCGGAATTCAAGAATTTGGAGGTTGCAAGTTGAGAGACCTTCGACATCGTGATACGTGAAATTGCGAAATGCGAAGTCTCGATGAGATCATGACCGGATCAGAGAAAAATTTGAATTATCGAGAAATCAGAAGTCAAAGGAAGGAAATGTGATAGCATTCCAACTCCCGGTATCCGAAACTCTGAAATGAAGTCAAATAATCAGTCCGGTATTTTGGCATTTGGATTTTCACATTTCAAGATTTTGCGAGTTGGAATGCTATCGCATTTCCTTCCTTTGACTTATGATTTCCCAATAATTCATATTTTTCTCTGATCCGGTCCTGATCTCATCGGGACTTCGCGTTTCGTGACTTCGCATATCGTGATGTCGAAGGTCTCTCAACTTGCAACCTCTGAATTCCCGAATTCTGAAGGAACTCTTCAACAAACCACCGTGCAGCTTCAAGTTTGACATTAATGACAAAACTATGCAACAACCTGTGGAAACTGACCAACAAACTCCTCCTTTGGAATTGATGGCAAAATTTAAACCGCTTCTCCCCCTTTTGACATCTATGGCAAAGGAATCAACCATACTCCCCCTGAGCAAATACAAACCACTTGCAAAGATGTATCATTTCGGCAACAACTCCCCCTATCAATAATAGTTAATAAACTTGTGCAGACTGATTTTATAATGAATCTCGTGCAATATTTGAGAATGAAATGAAATTACAGAGGGTAAACCCCCAATTGATCCCTGAGACTTTCAAATTTCATTTTAGATAAAGGTTCAGTAAATACATCTTCTATCTGATCATTTGTGCCAACATATTCCACTTTAACAACTTTAGACATAACTCGCTCTCTTAGAAAATGAAATTTAATGGGAAATTGCTTTGTTTTTTAATGCATAACAAGATTTTTAGAAATACTAATTGCACTGGTATTATCACAGAAGATAGGTATAGGTTCATCATAATGAATATGTATATCTTCCAGTATCTGTTTCATCCATATAAACTGAGTGCAACAAGTTGCAACTACTTTGTATTCTGCTTCAGCAGTAGACAGAGACACTGCTGATTGTTTTTTACTTGACCAACTTACAAGACATCCTCCAAGAAAAAATGTTTATTCACTAGTACTCTTCCTGACATCAACACAACCTGCCCAATCAACATTAGTGAAAGCATATATATTAATATGATTACCTATAGGATACCACAAACCATACTCTGTTGTCCCCTTAAGATATCTGAAAATTCTTTTGACTGCAAGTAGATGAGAAATTTTTGGTGAAGTCTGAAACCTGCCAACTTGACAAACTGCATGCATAATATCAGGTCTTGTAGCTGTAGCATAAAGAAGACTACCAATCATAGATCTGTATATTGTCTGATAAACATCTTTAGTATCATCAAACTCACTTAATTTACAACCAGTAACCATGGGAGTGCCAACTGGTTTAAAATCTTCCATCTGAAATTTCTTAAGCATTTCATTGATATACTTGGTTTGAGAAATGGAAATACCTTTATCATATTGAGTAATTTGCAAGCCTATGAAAAAATTCGTTTCTCCTAGCATGGACATCTCAAACTCTTTCTGCATACTTTCAACAAATTGTTTACTGAGCCTATTATCATCACTACCAAAAATTATATCATCTACATATATCTCAACAATGATCAAGCTATCATTTTCTTCTTTAATATATCGATTACTATCAGTGTTACCTTTTCTGAATCCTTGTTGCCTCAAGTAATTGTCAAGTCTGGAATACCAAGCCCTTGGAGCTTCGTTCAGCCCATGCAATGCCTTTTTCAACCTGTAAACATATTGTTCTATTTTTTGTACCTGAAAACCATCTGGTTGTTCCATATATACTTCTTCCTCTAAATCACCATTCAAAAATGCAGACTTTACATCCATTTGTTAAACTTTAATGTGTTTAGAACTGGCATAATCTAGAATCAGTCTAATGGATTCCATTCTTGCAACAGGAGCAAAAGTTTCTCCAAAATATATTCCTTCTACTTGTGCATACCCTTTACAAACCAATCTAGCCTTGTTTTTTGTTATTTTACCTGCTTCACCCATCTTATTTATGAAAACCCATTTAGCCCCTATGACATTCTTATTCAAAGGTCTAGGAACCAATTCCCATGTCTTATTCTTTTCTATTTGACTAAGTTCTTCATTCATTGCTTTCATCCAGTACTCATCTTTAATTTCTTCTTCAATATTTTTGGGTTCAATCAGAGAAAGTAAAGATACATGTTCATGAGTTGAGGTGGATTCTTTCCTTCTGCTTCTTGTTTCAACACCTGCATTTATGTCACCAATTATCTGTTCTTCAGGGTGATTTTTATGTATTCTCTTGCTTGGAGTGTTTGATGGAGTCATGCTTTTGGATGGAGTTGTGTCCTGTGTCAAAGTAGAAATTAATTGTTCACTATCAGCAACCTTAGTTTCTTCTGTTTCACTTACCTCATCATTCATTTTATGCTTGTCATCTATCTCATATTTTTGATGATTCTTTTGTTTAGATTTAGACTTCAAAAATGAGGAATCATCAAATTTCACATCTATGGCTTCAACTATTTTGTTCAATCTGAAGTTGTAATATTTATAAGCTTTCCTTGAACATGAATGCCCAACTAAAATACCTTCATCTGTTCTAGATTCCAACTTACCCAAATGTTTGTCAACTCTTTTGATATAACATTTACTGCCAAAAAATTTGAAATTTTTAACACTAGCTGGTCTTCCCTTCCATAACTGATAGGGTGTCTTAAAATGATTGTTTCTCAGCAAGCTTCTATTCAAAATGTGAACAGAGGTATGAACAGCTTGAGGCCATAGTATATTACTTAGTTTAGATTCATTTAGCATAGTTCTAGCCATCTCCATAACAGTCATCTTTTTTCTTTCAACCACTCCATTTTGTTGAGTTGTTTCAGTAACAGAAAAATGTCTTCTTATCCCATTTTCATCACAGTATCTGTTGAATTCTTTAGAAACAAATTCCCCTCCATTATCTAATCTTAAACATTTAATTTTCATGTCACATTCTTTTTTAGTTGACTCCTTGAAGGTTTGAAAACAACTAAAAGTTTCAGATTTCTTTTTCAATAAAAACATCCATGTCATTCTAGTAAAGTCATCCACAAATAGTAGAAAATATGTTTCTCCTTTTAACCCTGTTGTTCTCATAGGTCCACAGAAATCATCATGTACTATTTCCAATGGTTTAGTTGTTGAATGTTCTTTGGTTTTGAATTTAACTCTAGTTTGCTTACCATGTTGACATTGCTTGCAGACAAAACTTGAAAGATTTTTTATGACAGGTAAATCTCTTATTGCTTCCTTTTTATTCAACTGAATCAGATTTTCAAAGTTAATGTGTCCAAGTCTTTTATGCCACAGCGAACTTTCATCTTCAATCCCAAGATAACATTTTTCTTTTTCTTCATCTAGTATGTAAATGTTGCTTGAAGTTATTGTGGTTGTTTCAACTAGTTTATTTGATTTTATATCCCTGATTTGACATCATTTTGAATCAAAAATCATAAAGAGACCTTTATCAGAGATTTGACTTACACTCAATAAGTTATGTTCCATTTCCTCAACCAATAATACATTTTCAACCATGATTTTCTTATTGTTTAGACATACAATTCATTTTCCAACTATCCTAGCTGATTGATCATTTCCAAAGGTGACTGTACATTCTTTTCCTTTATCTAGTTCAACAAAGATTTGTCTTCTAATTGTAATATGATTTGAACATCCACTATCCACAACTCATTTTACTTTATGTTCTGCTTGTAGAGCTATAGTGCATTTTTCAATGTTCAGATTTTCACTTTTCTTTTTCCAAATTTTTGTTTTCAGATCTGTGTAAGTGGGTTCATTAAATTTATGAAAAATCATAGGACAATTTCTTGACACATGCCCAAAGTTGTTACACTTGTAACATTCAGTCTCATATCTTAAGATGTCAAATCTATTGTAAGAGTAGTTCATATTGTTTTGACTAGTTTTACCATGTCCCCTTCCATATTCAAAATTAGACCTTTCATGACTCTTATGTTCATTTATCTTTCTTGAAAAACTATTACAAAATGCAGCCTTATGTCCATACTTATAACAAAAGAAACAGTGGCCTTCAAACCTATTTTGATGTCTGCCATAAATTCTTCTATGCGCTATTGAACCCTGATTTTCTTCTTGCCTTTCTGATTCCATCTTCTTGCTAGTAATTTTCTCATGATTATCCTCTGTACCTTCTTTCTCAACACTTGAACTAGAACATCCATTAGTTACTT
>SNQJ01S0000808.1:414624-433693 GCA_010110895.2 Picea sitchensis | reverse complement strand
ACTTCAATTTTTAAAACTTCATTTTCCTTATCCTTTTCTGCAAGCATTTTAGTTAGAGCTTCTTCAGTCACTCTAGCCTCTTCTATTTTAAGTTTTAAGTCAACTACCATGATTTCAATGCTATCAATCAAACCATTTGATTTCTGTAATTCAAATTCTAGATTCTCACTTTCTCTTTTAAAATGTTTGCATTCCCTTCTCACTTTTCTTAATTCACTTAAAGCACTTACCAGTTCAGCTTTTAGATCAACTTCACCTTCTTCTTCTTCACTAGATTGATCATCATTTTTTTCCATAGCCATAAAAATTTGTACATATGAACTGTCATCACTCTCACCAAATTCTGAAATATCACTGTCATCTTTTATACATGGGCTTTTCTTTTTGTAAGTTTTTCTTTGAAAAAAATTCTTATGTCTATTCTTGAATTCCTTACGTTTTTTTATCATTGTCTTCTTCATTATTATTATGCTTCTTGTAAGGACACTTAAATGAAAAATGTTCTATTCTACCACAACCAAATCATTTCATAGGAAGCTTACCTTTATACTTGTCGGTACCTCTTTTCAGATTATTAACAAAATTTGCTTCTTCAACATCACCTTCTGACTCCTCATGACTGTTGATTTCTTCTTCAACCTTTTTCTTATCTTTCTTTGCTACCTTGAAAGATTCTTCTTTCCTGAAAGAATTCTCATCAAAGGTTCTCATCTCATATGTTGTTAGTATCCCATGTAATTCATCCATTTCTAAAGTATCAAGATCTGTTCTTTCTTCTAATGCAGATATTTTTGAATCAAATCTTGCAGGAAGTGATCTAAGTACCTTTTGTACATTAATATTATTATTAATTGTTTCTCCTAGACCTCTCATGGTATTAACAACTTCATCAATACAAAAAAAGTAGGTAGCTATATCTTCAGATTCTTCCATTTTCAGGCTTTCAAATTGACTTCTATATGATTGTAGTTTAGTACTCTTTACCTTAGTGTCTCCTTCATATACATTTTTCAATTTATCCCATATTTATTTTGCTAATGCATAATGCATAAATTTAACAAATTCTGACCCTGCTAGACCTCCTAGTATTGCATACATAGCTTTGGAATTACTCTCATAGAGTCTCTTACTTGTAGCGTCTATTGGAATGGTTGATGGGACTTTATATTCATTTAGTACAACCTGCCAAATATCTACTCCTTGAGTTTGTAAAAACAACTTCATCCCGATACTCCAAAAAGAATAATTATGACCATCAAACAAAGGCAATCCATGTTTTGTAAATTTTGAGTTCTTATCCATTATGAATGATCAAAAACTTCCAGTGGTTAAACTGATATCTTGAAGTAACCTGCTCTGATACCAATTGTTGGTAGTACGGCTATCGTTAGACCACAACCCGCAGGTGATTGGTAAAGTCACGACAGCCAAATTTCAAGGATCCATGAGAGGCGATTAGTTCATTTTCATGATACATCGGGGAGAGTTGACTACTTGCAATTTCATACAACAGTGTCCTCTATGCAAACTGAACAAAAACATGAGTCATTTCTTCTATCAAATGCAAACCCATTTTGAAAACATTTTGTTTTAACTAAATGTATTTTTCATGTCCCGGGTATTGTACTGGCATCATATGGGATTGATCTATTTACATGTTTGATTCCAACATACCAAAAAAACCTGCACAAGACAAGAACTTGTTAACTTGAAATATCTCAAGAAAATGATTGAAGATTGAATATAAAGTTGAACACGTTCAAATTTATATATCCCATGTACATATGTAGGTAACATTTATATATAGACACACCTTGGAAAATCCCTTGATGGATTATATTCATGGATTAGCGCCATTTTTCACAATTCAACTACTTTTTCAATGAATTCAAATCGATCGACATGAGGTTTTATGTAACACCCCTCCGCTAAGGACAACTGGTGAAAGTTTTTTTTTTTTTTTTTAGTTACAGTGTGTGCGCGTGTGTAGAAGTAACATCCCCCTATACTCTATGTTAACCTCGAACCAACAGGACGCAAGTAAGACGGACACAATCAAGACGACCCGACAAGGCATAACAACGACAAGAAGCAACGCCCCGCACAGCAGGCGGGCAAGATAAGGCTATAGGCAGAGACAGACACCAAGGGTTAGGCACAGTACGGTCACCGACTCGAAGGGATCCGTCAGTATAGTCGCAGTAGTGGAACTGTGCCTTTAAACAGCCCGAGACTACTGATACGGCTCAGAAGGTGTCGCAAGAGTGGAACTGTGCCTTTAAACAGCCCGACTCGAACCAACAGACGCAAGTAAGACTCGACACAATCAAGACGAATCGACATGGCATAACAACGACAAAAGCAACGCCCGGCAAGACAAAGAAGCGCAAGATAAGGCTATAGGCGCAGATGCATACCCGCGGTTAGGCACAAAGACGGTCACCGACTGGTTGGAACCACAAGATAGTCGCAGTAGTGGAACCGGGTGGCTCTTTAAAACAGCCCGACTACTGATACTACCGTATATGTCGCAAGAGGGAAACTGCGTTCTTTTAAACACCAGACTCTTTGATACGGCACCGATTCCTTCCAATCGATTTCATTTTACTGCACATACCTACTTGCCGCAAGAGGAGTCTATATCCCGCCCGGCACAGACCCCATTCACGCAAACAAACACCAAGTACTACGAGATCAGAGACTATTAATTAATTTCTACTTGGGACAAGGAAGTCGAGGGACCTTAATCGACTTCAATTTCACACGTCCCAAGACTGAACAACCGATCGCTCTAATACAACCTTAATGTATACCCTTCCTAGGGTACATCCAATAAATTTAGGTTAAGCCAATCATATCATTTCAATCTAAGCATTGTCACTTAACATTCATATAACAAATTGACAAGGCCACTAAGGCATCCTTATTAACATTGCCAATATACAAATACTCCAATCGCAATTCAACCACATTTACATTCACTTAATAATAGTACTGTTGTACTAAACCACATTGTCATTTCAGTCTTCCCGACACTAATATTCACTTAAAGATATTCCTAATGCATTAACTAATACGTATTCTTGCCATACTAACAACATGAACATTCCATTACTAATATTACTACAGCCTTTACACTAACATGTCACCATATAAATAACAAGGTCTAATCAGGATAATGTTTAAAAGTAATTGCATTTAAAGGTGCATCATAATAACATCATTTTCAACAACCCTGTACATCACATTAAGTTAACCTTAGCCTTGCAAATTAACCTATTCCATTTAAACGACAGTAGCATGACAATTCAACATTGCCTTAACCCTTCAAGTCGGCCAACAATAACCTTGCGATCTAACATGATATTAATATTAAACATCACCTTTAACATTCAATTAGCCATTACTTATCTAAGCAAATCTATCAACATTGCTAATTCAATAAATAATCCTAACGTTAGACTTAACAAGTACTTAACCCCACTATTCCGCCTCTATATTTTAATTAATATAATTATTCAATCAACCAATGCAATTAACAAGGACTTATCGTGCAATTAATCATTATTAAATTCCATGCATCTTCATTCAATGGCAAATTATGCAACCATATTTTTGCAATTTAAACGATTAAAACCAAGTCATAAAACTAATTATTAAGTCTACCCTTTAATGAGTGTTACCATGTCCATTGAACAATTATTACAATTGCTATCTAAATAGCATAACTAACATACATTAACAATGTTATCTTCGCAACATAAGTGGCCAATTAATCATTGCAATCGGAACCATCACTCAACCTTGTGATCCGACTAGAATTAACATTCCCGCAATCATATCAACATTGCAATTAAACTTCAACTTTAGCATTCAAAGTAAACAATATGAAGGTTGCCCTTAACGCGCATAACCCTTGCATTATAACAATTTTTACATATTCGGCTTGAATTCATCATAACGATGACCGTAATCCTTGTGGCTAAAATTTACCATGACCATAACACTATCTAATGTGACTCCATTTCAATTATCCATTACATAACAAGTTAAGTACAATTAAATAAAGTCATTACTTATACCTTTAATAACCTAATCGGACCGTTATCTATTAATTGCAATCATTCATTAAACAACAGGAGGTTACATTATCTATATCCAGCTAATTGGTTGATCAGGGTTTCAAGGACCGATAATATCAAGCTGCCGATAAAATGATTAACAGCTGTACCCAACTCCACATATCAATATTTACGGCATAACCCTAATTAATGAATAAGGATTAAAATACAATATATTTTTTTGGGAGGCGCAAAAGAAATGAGGAAATCAGCGCTCCATTCATAGGCCAATTAAAGGTTGCTACGTTCATTTAAGAATCGTATTCTGTTATGCAGGCTCGTTGTGGTCGCAGCAATATAGTTAAGTTGCTAGGTGGAGGCACGGCTCATAGCCAAGGATCCCCAATTAGTAAGAACCATAAACGTTCATTAATTAAATAAGAGCAGGCAAATTACACTAAGGAAATCTCTATCTCCAAAGCTCGAGTCCTATACATAAGAAAGCACGGCTTACTGTAGAATAAAGGAGTCTACGCTAAATAACCTGGTAATTGCACCGAATCCAACGATAATTAAATCCAACTTTTAAATTAAGTTTTCGTGCACAGTAAACTATACAGTTTTATTGGAAAACGAACAGGCGCATCCACCAAGTGGGATCGACTTTTAAATTCGAAGAACTCCACCATCTGGTTACAACCGAAATCCACTATTAATCAAGATCAGAACGGAAATTGCAGTTTCCAGTTCTGCGCCTAAATCCCAAGGAGAATTCGAGTCAGGCTTTTGCTGACATTTTTGGGCGACCAAGGGGGACGCACCGGGACGGGACTGTAGGGTCTCGGCTCCA
The DNA here is from genome assembly GCA_010110895.2 of Picea sitchensis. NCBI lineage: Eukaryota > Viridiplantae > Streptophyta > Pinopsida > Pinales > Pinaceae > Picea > Picea sitchensis. Next base: position 428,782 of record SNQJ01S0000808.1, on the reverse strand, counting down.
GCCATAAGCCTATTAATGATAGGTTATAATATTATTAAAACAATTATATGGGCGGAAAGTAAAATGTCAAAAACAAATATACTCAGCCGTAAACCTATTAATGGCAGGTTGTAACATTATTAAGGCAAAATAATGTTACTGTAATTTTATAATAGTGTTTCAGGAATAAAGGCAGTAAACCTAGAAGACTATACATTGGATCCAGAGGATTTTTTTCATAACGTTGGGTAGCGAGTTAAGTGTTTTAGCTGTGCTTGTTGTCATCTAGAGCATACATTCTTCAAGGTTTGATGTACAGTCAGACTAGTGCTTAGTTTGTGCCTGGTCACTTTGCCAAAATCGTATGGCACTGTGTAATGTTTAACGCATTTCTTGATGCAGCAACCTGGTAATGCTAAATATGTATCTACACAAATAGAGTAAAGATTTTGTGAAATGGAATCAATTAGTATGAAGTCGACTGGTGTTTTATAATTATCTTTATTTAGCTTAGCTGGTAATATCAAGTAATTTTGCAGTATTGTTTTCTTATTGGTTTGGGCTTTATCAAAATTAATCGACTAATGTGAATAGCCGTGTTATCTTTTGATTGTTCTGTTTCACATGCCAGTTAATTTCAAGTAAATTGTCATCATTGACTTGTGTTCTTCCTTTGTTTATTATTATCTCTATCATTGTTTTAGTAATCAATGGAATGAATTTGGTTGGAGCTTTATCATATTGATATGTAATTGATAAAATCACAAAAGTATACGCTCTCTCTCTATCATATGCATTATTTTTCTTTATTCTAGGTCCCTCACAGTCAATATTTTTTAATGTTCTAGATGTTTATGAGAAATAATTATTTCGGATTTTTTGTGCTACCGACCTTTTGGATCTGTTAGAACTAAGGGTGCCCAAATGTGATGGGAAGGCAGCATTTTTCTGACGAGTTTTATAAGCCAAGACGACCAGGGGATGACTGTAATTTATTAACGAATGACAACGATTTAAAGGAATTTACAGCACCTAAAAACTCAGGGGTAAAAACGAAGGCTCACAGTGATGTACAGATTACCAGCTCTAAACAAGAAAGCCTACTGAGTACACAAATCGCCCGCTTTATAAAATGAAACCCCACAAGAAGAATATGCCTAAGGTACAAAAACTCCTCCTCGAGAAGGAGCAACGCCTAAACATCAACGTATTATTATTCACATTGAAATCCAAGAATCACAAGCAGCCTTTAAGACCGCTTACTACAGCTTTAGCAATATATATACATATAGCAAGATGGAAAACCAGAGAGTTACATACCGAGCCTCAACGCCTTCAGCAATGTTCGGTGCTCCTGCTCCGTTGTTCTCGCTTCCAAGTTTGCCGACCACGGAGCCCCACCTCCCAAACCAAACGCTAGGGTACTTTCTTTTCCCCTACCACGCAAAGGGCCACACACAACCGTAAAGTCTCTAGCTCCTCAAATGTTTCAAAGGTCGAGCTACTACTCAATGCATATCGAGGCTTCCTAACTCCTACCAAGAAACCACCAATCTCCTCTCTCATTTTAGCAATGCAATTCACCAAACCAAAAGCCCCAAAAAGGCCCTTCTCTTCTTTCTTCCTCCCTTTAACCCCTCAAAACCCTAATTCCTTTTTCACTAGGTTTTCCAATTATTTTAGTTAATTCATGAAAATCCAAATTGATTTTTTTATTTTTATTTTTTATTTTACCTTTCTTTTCTTTAAATCTGCTACATTACGTATACCATTTGAATATTTAGCTATTCATTATTTATTTAATTATTTATATTCATTTTATTTGTAGGCATTTAATTATTTATCTATCCCCTTTTCCCTTTTATTAGTTTAATATTAACTTTTATTTCCCCTTTTTCCAAGCTTAACTTACGGGTTTGTTGCATAAATATAAATATACCTTTGTTTATAAAACAATTATTTATTTCACAACTTTATATAACTCCCATGCTTAAACTTAATTTGGTTATAAAATGGGTTTATAATATAAACCTACATGTATTTATGTTTTGCCCCTTTATTTGTATTTACAGGAAGTAAGTATTCCTATTTAATTTATCATTAATGTGTTCGCATTTTCAGGATTCAAGAGATTTTAGTGATGGCTAAACAAAGATAGGGAAGGGTAAGAGTTTCTTTACAAACACTAAAAAATTAAGCGACACGGATTAAGGAAGGAGATGGTCCGAAGTTATGTTTCTTTCCCTTTTTTGTTGTTTTTTAAAGTTCAAAAGTTAAGGCCACACCGAAAAGATCCCCCGGGTTTCTAGGCTTAGGGTTTAGATTTTTGCCAGACAATAATTGGTTAGGGGTAAAGCATAAAGTTTTATACAGGCGCTTAAGATCTAGCCAGGTTGACTCCATCAACCCTTACCGCTGCATTTGCCCTTCTCAGTTCCACGGCGCCAAGGGTGCCACTCGCTTTTAGCATTACAGCGACGTGTCTCTTCGTGATGCACCACGCACCCAAGGATGCCACTCGCCGACTTAACCGATTGGTAGACCTCTATAACCCCGGAGTCAATACTCCGCCAGTTGAGCTTAGTATGGCTCTAGCAATGGCGCCCCGCCTTTATTGCGCTTCCTTAGAATCATCGGGAGCTTAATTGCCGCAATGGGCCCTCACAAGATCGTGGGTCCTCTCGAACTAGGTAATCGCTAACCTACGCCGATCCACTCGCTGAGTGTTAGTAGGGCGGTGGCAGTGGCCGCCCACCCTCTCCTCAACCTCTCGCACTGTGTGTGGCCCCTTTACCCATATGAGTCAAGTCGCGTTAATGCTCGCATCACCAATAATCATGTCATAATATCATCATCAAATCATCACATCAAATCAACATCATAATAAAATATCAACCCAAAAGCACACCCCCCGACTCACCGCAGTCCATATCTACCGATGCCTCCGCATCTCAAGGTCAAACCGTGACACTCAATAAGCCGAAGGCCAATAGCACCTCTCTATATGAATAGGAACACATCATATCATCCGGGTCAATCACATCATAATCATATACAAAAGGTCTAATATCGTGTATCCAGATCACTTCTATGGCAAGTGTCCTCAAAGAATAAGTGTCTCGGTGCCGTGAGTGGGATGTTACATACACCCTTCTTGGTCTAAACTTCATCCCAATGTTTCATAGTATATAAGTGCCAAATTAATGTTTATCACAGTATCATAATTCTATTTATCGAACAAAAATGGGAACTGCTAGCGGATATCATATGTGTCGTCCCAGGTAGCCTTGTGTGGACTATAATTGTCCCACTGGACCTTGATCGCTTCTACCGCTCGACGTCGTAACTAGCGAACGCGATGATCTAAAATGGATTAAAAGTTTCTTTACCCATGAGCTCCTCGTTCGACACTTGCAAAGAACTCGTGTCAATCACATGTGTAGGATCACGCAATGGTACACCCAAAATGTATACATGAAAACATCGTGCATACGCTTCAAAAAATCGTATTAGTCGATAGGCCACTGCCCCTTTTCTCCACTATCTCGAAGGTCCTACTAACCTAGGAGAGTTTAGCCCCTTTCCAAACTCGATCGGGAATCCTTATGTTTAACCCAAGAAGACTCGGGATCACGAATTCCTCGAGCTACTGGCCGACTCCTGGGCGACGCGATAACCTTCACGATCTTGGCGCTTCCTTAACTTCGCCTTATGGATCGACCGCTTCTTCTATTTCTTGGATCTCTTTTGGTCTCACCGTGACCCTATCCTCAAGCTGATCCCACTCAAAGGCGTCCAACACCTTCCGCCGCCCATAAAGGAACTCGTGCTACCATCTTAATGAAGCGGATAACCGCTGTTGTGGGCAAATTCTACTAGAGGCAAGAATTCTCCCAACGCTTTTGTTGGTCTCATTACGCGCAACACATGTCTTCCAAGGTTTGGTTGGTAGCCTCGTCATTCGTCCGGCTTCCCCGGTGATACGCAGCATTCAAAGTTAAGCCGAGTTCCTGTGGCCTTGGAAACTCGCCCAAAATCGCCCAGTAAACAATGATCCTCAATCGGATATAATCCACTTAGACATGCCATGCAGCCTCAAAATCACACTGATGAAAACTTCTCATATAAGTCAAAATTCGATACGCCAGACGTGACAGAATAAAGTGAGCACTCTTCGCCGAGTGTCTACTACTACAAAATCGGTCGTGTCTCCTTGCCGTCGTGGCAACTAACGATAAAATCCATCTAAATGACTTCCCATTTCAATTCAATAATAACGTGCAGTTGTAGTAATCATGTCAGATGCCTATGTTCAACCTTCACATGTTGACACTCTAGGCATCTAGCCACAAAGTTAACTATGTCGGCCTTCATTCCCTTCCCAAAGAATAAGGGCTTGAGGTTAGCCCTCATCTTCGTAACTCCCGTGAGCTATGTAAATCGCTTCTATGAGCCTAGCTCTTCGGGGACAAATGCCCTCAACTCGCCGTTAAAGCAGACGAATCCCACTCGAACCTCAATAAACCATCGCTATCAAGTGAATATCCCTATAACGGTGGTACCATCATGGTGTTTATCCATGAAATCCTTGACTGCGGTAACACCCGCCTATCGCTATTACTGTATGGTGAGAATCTTCTAATGCCAGATTTGTCCAAGAGGTAATATCAAAATATGCGCGGGCCTCACTCAAAGCATCCGCCACTGCTCCAATCGCTCCTTTATGTAATTAATCTCAAATTCATATTCTCTAAGTAATTTTGACCAACTTCGTTGTCACGCGTTTAGGTTGGTTTGTGTTAAAATGTGTTGTAGTCCACAATGATCCGGCTTTAATTCAAATTTTTGTCCAATAAGATAGTGTCTCCAAACCTTCAAGGCATATAATATGGCTAATAACTCCAAATCAATTGTCACGTAATTCTCCTCATGCATTCTCAGTTACCTCGAGATGTACGTTAATCAGTCGACCGTATTGCATCAAGAATTTTCCTAAGACTTCCTTGGATGATTCAGTGCATACCAAGAAGTCAAGGCCCATGTCGGACCTTTTAGTATCGGCACAGTTTATCAAATAACTTCTTAAGCCTCCAAATGTTTCCACAAGATTTCTCATTAAACAAACTTTGTTTTTCTTTTCCACCTTTGTGATCGGATTTGCTATCTCGAGAAACCCTCGACAAACCAATATAGTATCCAACCATCCCATAAAACTAATGCGACTGCGGACATTCGTAAAGGCACTCCATTCCATAATAGCCTCTAACCTTTAGCCGGGATCCACTACGTATACCTTCACCGGGAGATGACGGGTCTGGCAGCAATTCTCATTGGTAAAAAGAGCATTTGGACAACTTCCCATACAATTTGTGTTCTCGTGAACATTGTAGTACTAAGCGCAAATTCTCATCATGCTCCTCCTACGTCCGTGAGTAACCAAAATGTCGCCACGTAATACTTGACAAACTTGTCCAAGTACTCGCTGAACACCCTATCTCCATCAAACTCATGAATACCCTCAAGCGTTTGTCACCCTGTAAATGGTAAAACAATGAACTCGCAGTGTCCAAACTTCGTTTTAAAGGAGGTCTTAGGGATGTCATCCCCATTGATCCGTAATCGTGATATCCTGGACGCAAATCGATCTTGGAGAACACCCGCTTCCCTTCATTTGATCAATAGATCGCCAATTCTAGGTAAGGGATATCGATTCTTGACCGTAGCCTTGTTTAGTTGATGGTAGTCAATGCAGAGCTTCCACGATCCATCCTTCTTTCAATGAAAATAATTGGCGCACCACAAGGTGACACTAGGGCTGAGACAGTCCTGTGTCCAACAACTCCTTCTGCTTCATTTTCAACTTTGGCAACTCCGGTAGGTCGACATCCGGATAAGGCGCTCTTACACGTAGGTTCGGTTCCCCGGTTTCGTGTCTATGGTAAACTCCAGCCTTCCTACGCATCCCGTGCAACTCTCCTCTGGAAATACGTCCCCAAACTCTTTCACCACCGAAGGTGTTCTAGGCCTTCCGCTTAATTTCGTTTAGCGGGAGGATTGCATAAAGTTTGCACTCCTTGCGCATAATCTTCGGTAACTGTAAGGAAGAGACAAAACCGCAGTGGAAACTCCCCGGTTTCGCCCTACAATCGCATCGCCTCGGCCCTTCATCATCCACCAAGCTCAACCGCTGCGTCTTACAGTTGAGAATCGCTTCACGCGCCTACAACCAATCCATACTGATCACGACGCCATAAGACCCTAGGATCGACGCATGTTGACTCTCAGAATAAAACTTCCCGTGTTATACGCACCAGAATCTTTCCTCCAACCTTCTGCTTAACTCCCGGGTTATCTCCACGGGTTAAACTCATCCTGCTTCAATCGCTTTACTTTAACTTTTAGCCGCATCGTAAATGAAGCTCTCGCGAGCTCCTGGGTCTATCAAACACTAAGGGTCTGGCCACCGATAGTACCGCCGCCTCGAAAGCACAATGACCGGTACTACCGGGCTAAGTATTCATCACAGATGAACTGGATGGGCTCTGCCTATATCTCCCACGGTGAAGGGTCCGCTGATCCTGACGCCGTCTCCACGATTACTGGTGGTGCGGCTCCCACACGCCCAATACCCTTCTTCGTCAGCAAATTCCGTACCGTATAGAAGAGGACTGCCACCGCCTGGAATCCCGCCCCACGCCAATCGTGCCTAAACTCAAGCAGCCGCGGCGACGCTAAGCCGGCTGCGTCAGGTCCTCGACACGTGTCCGTTACCGAGGCGCGGTCGCCAGGTGTAGTGAACGCGATCCCTCTGAATTAATGATGAACCCAGATGCCCGGTGTCCGAGGTCAGCCCCGGGCGAATCACTGGTGGGTCTCTGGCTGAGTCCCGGTCTCGACTTCGGGCCGAGCCTCCTATTAAGTGAGGGCTTTCAACCAAGGCTGCAAGTTTTGAGGCATCATTATCCTAACCTTGGCACGCAAACCGTTGTTAAGGCCAAACACAAACCTGCTGACCTCGAAGCTTCTTCACAGAAGTTAAGGTGCTGGAGCATACCGGAAAGGGCCCATGAATCGCGTTTCATACTTCTGCAGACCGTATCGACTCCTCCCCGTCAGAAGGCTGTTGAACCTTGAGCCGACGGGCCACGAATTCGCCAGTACTTCTCAACCGCTCTCAACAGCCTTCCTACATTACATCTTCCACAGCCTATGTTCACCATGAGGGAGTGGGGTTTCCACGGCGAAGAGCGCCCCTTCAGCTGAAAGACGCTTTATGCGACCTTCATATGTTGAGGTATAATCGGCGCGGCATATCGCCATGTTCTCCAACCATGCCTCACGGGCCGCATCTATATCCGGGGTACCAAAGAACTCAAGAAATTTACCTTCTCGATTTCTCTATAAACACTACCACTAACTACAAGAGTGCATTGTGAACCCTCATACAGACACTCTTTCCTCATCTCGATCTAGGTGATTGATCAACGCCTCTGACATACTCTCGAAGGATCTCATCATACCTACCAAATATCCCACAACAACCTTCTCCCACTCAGTATTATGCTCATCTCCCTAAGGGTTATATCCCTCAGGCATGGATACTATCGGAGGTATCACACCTCATCCTCTAGTACCTCATTGTCTACTTCCCCTGCATCCTCAAACCATGATTACCTACACACACAATCAACTCAATTAGCAACAATATATATAAAATAAAACCCATTTAACCGGGCCGGAAGTCGTTTAACCCTGTCGTGGGTCGAACTGCTCGAGTACCATATGCAAAATAATTCCTCCGCTAAGGACAACCGGGTGAAAGTAGTTAAGGCAAAAGGTGTAGAAGTACATCCCTATACTCTATGTTAACCTCAAACCAACAGGATGCAAGTAAGACTAACACAATCAAGACGACCACAAGGCATAACAAATTTAATAAAGAGCAACGCTCTCGCACATGAAAGGCAAACATAAGGCTATAGGCAGACAGCACACTGTGGGTTAGGCATACAAGACGGTCACCGACTGGCGATCCGCTGCGATAGTCAGCAGAGTGGAACCGCGGCTCTAAACGTTTCGAGATTCATCGATACGGTTTCGGCGGTGTCGCGAAGAGTGGAACTGGGTGTCTTTAAACAGCCCGGTGACTTTGATACGCACCGATTCCTTCCAACGGATTACGCTTAATGCATACCACATTGCTGCAAGAGGAGTCTATATCCCGCCCATCACGGACCGACTACGCAATACAAATCCACCAAGTACTACCAGATCAAATCCATTAATTTAATTCTTACTTGGACATGAAGTCGAGGACCCAATCGACTCTACCCACACGTCCTCAAGACTGAACAACCGAATCGCTCTAATAAATCCTTTAATGCATATGACCCTTAGGGTACATCCAATAACTTTAGGTTAAGCCAATCATATCATTTCAATCTAAGCATTGTCAATAACATTCATATATAACTAAATTGACAAGGCCACTAAGGCATCCTTATTAACATTGCCAATATACAATACTCCCATCGCAATTCAACCACATTTACATTCAATTAATAATAGTAATCGCTGTAATTAAACCATACATTATCATTCAGTCTTCCCGACACTAATATTCACTTAAAGATATTCCTAATGCATTAACTAATACGAATTCTTGCCATTCTACAACATGAACATTCCATTACTAATATTACTACGGCCTCTATAATAACATGTCACCATATAAATAACGAGGTCTAATCATGATAGTGTTTAAAAGTAATTGCATTTAAAGGTGCATCATAATAACATCATTTTCAACAACCCTGTACATCACATTAAGTTAACCTTAGCCTTGCAATTAACCTCGCCATTGGCATACCATTCCATTTAAACAATAGTAGCATGACAATTCAACATTGCCTTTCACCCTTCAAGTCAACCAACAATAACCTTGCGATCTAACATGATATTAATATTAAACATCACCTTTAACATTCAATTAGCCATTACTTATCTAAGCAAATCTATCAACATTGCTAATTCAATAAATAATCCTAACGTTAGACTTAACAAGTACTTAACTTCACTATTCCTGGCCAAATTTATATTTTAATTAATATAATTATTCAATCAACCAATGCAATTAACAAGGACTTATCGTGCAATTAATCATTATTAATTTCCATGCATCTTCATTCAATGGCAAATTATGCAACCATATTTTTTGCAATTTAAACGATTAAAACCAAGTCATAAAACTAATTATTAAGTCTACCCTTTAATGAGCTGCTACTCTACCATTGAACAATTATTACAATTGCTATCTAAATAGCATAACTAACATACATTAACAATGTTATCTTCGCAACATAAGTGTCCAATTAATCATTGCAATCGGAACCATCACTAAACCTTGCGATCTGACTAGAATTAGCATTCCCGCAATCATATCAACATTGCAATTAAACTTCAACTTTAGCATTCAAAGTAAACAATATGAAGGTTGCCCTTAACGCGCATAACCCTTGCATTATAACAATTTTTACATATTCGGTTTGAATTCATCATAACGATGACCGTAATCCTTGTGGCTAAAATTTACCATGACCATAACACTATCTAATGTGACTCCGTTTCAATTATCCATTACATAACAAGTTAAGTACAATTAAATAAAGTCATTATTTATACCGTTAATACCCTAATCGGACCGTTATCTATTAATTGCAATCATTCATTAAACAACTGGAGGTTACATTATCTATATCCAGCTAATTGGTTGATCAGGGTTTCAAGGACCGATAATATCAAGCTGCCGATAAAATGATTAACAGCTGTACCCAACTCCACATATCAATATTTACTGCATAACCCTAATTAACAGAATAAGGATTAAAATACAATATATTTTTTTGGGAGGCGCAAAAGAAATGAGGAAATCAGCGCTCCATTCATAGGCCAATTAAAGGTTGTTGCGTTCATTTAAGAATCGGATATCTGTTATGCAGGCTAGTTGTGGTCGCAGCAGTAGTTAAGTTGCTAGGTGGAGGCACGGCTCATAGCCAAGGATCCCCAATTAGTAAGAACCATAAACGTTCATTAATTAAATAAGAGCAGGCAAATTACACTAAGGAAATCTCTATCTCCAAAGCTCGAGTCCTATACATAAGAAAGCACGGCTTACTATAGAATAAAGGAGTCTGCGCTAAATAACCTGGATGCGCCTGTTCGTTTTCCAATAAAACTTTATAGTTAACTGTGCACGAAAACTTAATTTAAAAGTTTTCGTGCACAGTTAACTATAAAGTTTTATTGGAAAACGAACAGGCGCATCCACCAAGTGGGATCGACCTTTAAATCCGAAGTTCTCCACAGTTTCATATCAACCGAACGCCATTATCCATAATCAGAACGAAAAGGCGCATCCAGATTCAAGGCCAAACCAAGGATAATTCGGAAATGCTTTCAATGATACGGGCTTAATTCAAGGGGGGACACACCAGATTCGGATCGTGGTTCTTGCCTACCATAAACAAACCTATTAATGATGGGTTATAATATTATTAAAACAATTATATGGGCTGAAAGTAAAATGTCAAAACGAATATACTCAGTCGTAAACCTATTAATGGCAGGTTGTAAACATTATTAAGGCAAAATAATGTTACTGTAATTTTATAATAGTGTTTCAGAATAAAGGCAGAAACCTAGAAGACTATTATACATTGATCCGTAAGATTTTTTCATAACCGGTAGCGAAGTTAAGTATTTTAGTCAAGCTTGTTGTCATCCGTATATACATTCTTCAAGTTTGACGATGCCTACTAGTGCTTAGTTTGGGTCAATACTTGCCAAAATCGTGATGGCACTGTAATGTCTAACGATTTCTTGATGCAAAGAACCCGGTAATGCTAAATAATGTGATCTACACAAATAGAGTAAAGCTTTTGTGAAATGGAATCAATTAGTATGAAGTCGACTTGTGTTTTATAATTATCTTATTTAGCTTAGCTGGTAATATCAATTAATTTTGATAAAGCCCAAACAAAATTAATTGATTAATGCGAATATCCGTGTTATCTTTGTTGTTCTGTTTCACATGCCAGTTAATTTCAAGTAAATTGTCATCGTTGACTTGTGTTCTTCCTTTTGTTTATTATTATCTCTATCATTGTTTTAGTAATCAATGGAATGAATCAGTGGTTGGAGCTTTACTGATATTGATATGTAATGGATAAAATCACAAAAGTATATATTTTTACTCTAATTCATATGCGATTATTTTACTTTATTCTAGGTCCCTCACAGTCAATATTTTTTAATGTTCTAGATGTTTATGAGAAATAATTATTTCTGAGTTTTAGCACCGAATCTTTTGATCTCATAGGACTAAGGGTGCCCAACAACAGAGCCGGCAAGATTTTTCTGGACGCAGTTTTATAAGCCAAGACGCCGTGGGATGATCAGAATTTATTAGCAAGGATGCCGGATTTTAAAAGAATTTATCGCACTTAAAAACTCACTTGATGTACTGCATCTACTTCCAAACAAGAGTTTTACCGAGTACACAAAATCGCCATAAAATGAAACCCCACAAGAAGAATATGCCCAAAATACAACGAAAACCCTCCTCGAGAAGGAGTAACGCTTCCAGCACGAACGATACACATTCACATTGTAATCCGTGAATCATGCCTTTTAAGACCGCCACGCTTTAGCAATAATTATGCATAGCAAGATGGAAAACCAGAGAGTTACATACCCGAGCCTCAACGCCTTCAGCAAGAATGTTCGGTGTTCTCGCCCAAGTTGCTCCCCGCCTCCAAGCTTGCCGACTTAATGAGCCCACTGCACACCTCCCAGCCCAAACGCTTAGGTACTCTTTCTTCCCCTGAGCCGCAGGGGCCACACACAACCGTAGTCCTAGTTCTCACCAAGCCTCAAAGGCCGAAGCTACCACTCACGATGAGCCGAGGCTTCCTAACTCCTACCAAGAAACCAAATAATCTCCCTTCTCTCGGGCTTCTAGCAATGCAATCTCAACAAAACCAAAGCCCCAAAAAAGGCCCCTTCTTTCTTTCTTCCTCCTTTAACCCTCAAACCCTAATCTCTTTTCACTTTAGGGTTTTCCAATTATTTTAGTTAATTCGCTTTGAAAATCCAAATTGATTTTATTTTTATTTTTTTATTTTAATCTTTTCTCTTTAAATCTACATGTACCATTTGAATATTATTTAGCTATTCATTATTTATTTAATTGTTTATCTATTTGTGTATTTAAATCATTTATCTATCCCCTTTTTCCTTTTATTAGTTTAATATTAACTTTTATTTCCCCTTTTCCAATCTTAACTTATGGGTTTAGAGCTGTATAAATATAAATATACCTTGTTTATAAAACAATTATTTATTTCCACAACTTCTTTATAACTCCCATGCTTAAACTTAATTTGGTTATAAAATGGGCTTATAATATAAACCTACATGTATTTATGTTTTATTCCTTTATTTTATTATTAGGAAGTAAGTAAGTATTCCTTATTTAATTTATCATTACTGTAACCGTGATTTTTCAGGATTCGAGAGAGAGATTTAGGTGATGGCTAAACAAAGAGGGGAAGGGTAAGAGTTTTACAAACATCTTAAAATTCATGACACGGATTAAGGAAGGAGATGGTCCGAAAGTTATGTTTTCCCCTTTTTTTGTTGTTTTTTTTTTTTTTTTTTTTAAAGTTCAAAAGTTAAGGCCACACCGAAATCCCCCCCCAGTTTCTAGAAGGTCTAGGCTTAGGGTTTAGATTTTTGGCTAGACAATTGGTTAGGGGTAAAGCATAAAGTTTTATACGTGCTTAAGACTTAGGGCTAGCTAAGCTGACTCCAACAACCCCCTTAATCGCGACGCGTTCTTTCGTGTCGCTACCATCGCATGCCTAAGGGTGCCACTGCTTTTAGAATTTCAGCGACGCGTTCTTCAGATGCACCACGTACCCAATGGTGCCACTTGCCGACTGAACTGGTTGGTAGATCTCTATAACCCCTCGAGTCAATACTCCGCCGGTGAACTAGTAGGAGATCATACTCTAAGGAATAAGGCCCCTAAATTATTGCACACCCCTTAGAAATACTCATGAGCAACTGTCTCAGTCTAACCTCATGACATCATGGACCTCTAAAACTAGGTAATCGCTAACCTACAGCTCGAGCCACGACGGGATTGCTAGTAGGTTGTGGCAGGTTTTTTGTCCACACCTATCCCTCAACTTCTCTGGAAATTGTGTGTGGCCCTTTACTCCATATGTGAGTCAAGTCGGCAAGCTATCGCCACCCTGCATCACTCATCATGTCAGAGTATCATCATCAAATCATCACATCAAATCAACATCATAATAAACAATCAACCCAGCACACTCGACTCAACCGAGTCCATGGGTCTACCATGCCTCCGCATACTCAAGGTCAAAACTCGCACACTCATAAGTCAGTCAATAGCACCTCGCCTATATGGGTCAGGAACACATCATATCTTCACGAGTGTCTACTACTACAAAATCGAAGTCGTGGTCTCCTTGCTGGCCGTAAGTAATCCAACGATAAATCCATCGAAATGACTTCCCATTTCGACCTAGGAATCATGTGTGGCAGTAATAATCTTGCTAGATGTCTATGTCAGCCTTTACCTACTGCTGACACTCTAGACATCTAGCCACAAAGTTAACTATGTCGGCCTTCATTCCTTTCCAAAAGAATAAGGGTTTGAGGTCTGCCCTCATCTTCGTAACTCCCGGGTGAGCCATGTAAACTGCTCTATGAGCCTCGCTCAGGACCAACGTCCTCAACTCGTCGTTAGGTGGTACGTAAATCCATCCTCTAAACCTCAATAAACCATCGCTATCAAGTGAATATCCCTCATAACGAGGTACCATCATGGTGTTTTGTCCGATGAAATCCTTGACTTCTGTGTACCAGTCATCGTCACGCTATAAGGTGAGAATCTTCTCACGCAGATTTGTCTGAAGAGGTAATACCGAAAATATGCGTGGCCTCCAACTCAAAGCATCCGCCACTCGGTTCACTGTTCCCTTTATGTAATTAATCTCGAAGTCGTATTCGCTAAGCAATTCGGACCAACGCCGTTGTCGCGCGTTCAGGTCGCTTTGTGTAAAAATGTGTTGTAGTCCACAATGATCAG
>SNQJ01S0000808.1:391336-407499 GCA_010110895.2 Picea sitchensis | reverse complement strand
AATCAACGTCTGAATAGTTACACTGTAAAATACATAAGTTCCACATCCATTTTATGATGATAACAAAAACTAAGACATTTAATTCCAAAATTATGGACTCTAAGCCATCGCTTTAAGATAGATCACTTCGTATATGAAATTCAAACCTGCAAAAAAAACATAATTCAAAAATTAAAAATTTACAATTCAAACATGCTAAATACTATAGAATTCAAAAATTGTGATGAAAACAAAATTGACATACATACCAAAAGAGTTAAGTGTCATCCTCCAAAATACTCTTTCCCACAAAGTATAATTTAGACATTTGTAAAAATAAAAAACATAATAAAAAAACAAATAACACATATTAACATATATACTGTAACTAAATATTAAATAAACAATAAAAAATAATAACATAACCAACCACAGTTAAACATCGTTTAAGATCTAGTTACTCTCTAATTAAGAGTACATGATTTAAACAATTTGTAAATCTTATCTAAAATCTTAAAAAAATTATGTTCTTGGTAAAAAATGTTTTTAATTAGAGTTAGATAATAATCTAAAAATAAATATAGAAGTGTGTATGAAAAACGCTCACAAATCTCCATATTAAGTCATTCTTCCAACGAAATACTTATCTCCTTGTGGATAAAGTCTCAAATCCTTCAGGTGAAATTTTTCTTGTGGATAAGGTCTCAAATCCTTCAGGTGAAATTATCCTTCTGGACAAGGTCCCAAATCCTTCAGGTGAAATTATCCTTGTGGACAAGGTCTCAAATCCTTCAGGTGAAATTCTCATCCCAAGTGATGTTATTGTGTTCTTGGTAAAAGAAATTGTGAGTTGGAGTTAGATAATAATTTGAAAATAAATATAGAACTGTGTATGAAGAAAATTCACAAATCTCCATATTAAGTCATTCTTCCAAAGAAATACTTATCTCCTTGTGGATAAAGTCCAAAATCCTTCAGGTGAAATTCTCCTTGTGAATAAAGTCTCAAATCCTTCAGAAATTCTCATCCCAAGTGATGTTATTTGATCATATTTACACAACAATAAAATACTAATCTCCTCAGGAGTTAAATACTTCTCTCTTTTTCTTCTGCAATGGTCATATAATCAAATTCCATGATGCCCTTTCAAACTAAATGACTCATAAATCTCCATATTAAGTCATTCTTCCAAAAAAATACTTATTATCTAAAAAAATTCACAAATATCCATTTTAAAAACCATTCTTCTGAAAAATACTATCTCCTCTTTCTTTGGTGGAATAGATGTTCTCATATAATCTTGCATGTACATGAAGAAAACACAAATGTGCACATGTATATTAAGTCATTATTCAAAAACCATTTAAATGAGATGTATTTATATTATCTATATAATGAAATGCTCTTTGAAATTATGTGAGCTTATTTGTAAATCTAATTGAATTTTGGTTTTTGTTATTAGTAACCAATTTAGTTAAGAGTTTGAAAATACCCTGGCAAGAAAGAATTCACTTCAATGTATGTACAAAACACAAATTTGTCCATACTACGTCATTGTTGGATAAGAAATCAAGCAATGTGATCGAGGAAAATTTAGAAACTTTCTCTTTTCTGATGTGGGATAGAATCTGTTCTCAAATATTCAAACATGTTCAAGTTCAAAATTAGGTCTTCATCATGATTTAAACTTAAATAAGTTTTAATGTACACTATTTAAGACAACGATAAACTTATCTAGGGGTTCTATATATTTCAAAATAATTGATTAAATAGTTGAATAGGAAAGACTAAACTAAAAATTTGAGAAAACAAAAATTTGATAAAAGTCAAGAACATACATTTATGAATCATCCTGAATGGACACATCCTTCCTTAATCTGGGTTCTTCCTCTACTTCCTCAATCCCAATCTCTCTCCTAAGCACATTCTCAAGTACTCTCTTCTCCACATTAGCCTATATAACACATTTCAAATTTGAAAATTTGAAAAATTATATTTAAATGATTATAACACATTAAATTTAAATGATTTTAAGACATTAAATGATACATGTGAACTTCCACCCTCTTCAAACTCTCTCAATGAGAATTGAGACAAGCATGCCCAAGTAGTAGGAGATCGAATAGAGATCTATGAACAACACAACAAAGAACTGAATCTAGGATTCAATGTGTTCACAATTATACAAAATTATAAATGTTGTTGATCTTTTATTCAAAAGAGTGGAGATTGAACAACTATTAGAAAACATATACCTAATTCAAGTCATCCAAATTTAAACTTGTCGAATCAAGTCCTCTTCTTACTGGAGATTCATTTAACATATCTCCAAATTTCAATTAATGGCAAGAAGAACTCGATTATTTCTATAGATACAATGATATCTAAATCTAGAACTAGAAGTAAACTATCATAAAATGCGTCAAAAATTTCTTAAATAGAACACGTAGCAATATGCGGTTCGGGTCATCATTCTGAATGACCTTATTCCAACCATCCTGAAATTTTTTTGCATACTCCAAAACATCTTCTGCTGACATTGTATCTAACTCCGCATCTATTTTATAAACAAATGTGGTCTGGGAATTGGATTCCACTCGCTGACGGTTCATGCCAACATCAAAACCATAAAAAATAGCTTCCAAATTTTTCCCGATTGTAGTCCTGGCCTCTTTGCCAACCTCTGATGCAACCTGCAACTCTGAAAGTGAAACAAATGCCCCTGTTGGGCAAGGTACTAAATGTTGTGGAGGCCTCGACAATGTCGTACTTTGATATGCCCATTTGCGATCATATGTATGTCCTTTACCAATCCCATAATATTTGGATGGTAGACTAGTATAATCATGGTGCATGTGCAAGAAAAACTCTGAAAAAAGTGTCTTGCAAAATAGTGTGGAACCTCATTGTTCCACAACAATTTCTCATATGCTGCCAAAAATTTGTGATACAGATATTTGACAAAGTTAGGGTGCTTAAAATATTACACTTTCAACATCTTTCGCTTTGATCCCTCTTTGAAATTGAACATGAAAATGACGTTTTCTTTTGAAACTTTAATTTTTATTGTGTTCCATTTATCAGGACCCATCACCTTTGACTTTCGCCGCCTCATTAGATCGACAAAATTGTCTATGGTTGGCCCCATCTTTTGATATGCATCCATAAAGTTTTCCAATGAATGCAAAACAATTTGCAAGCTTTGTTTTCTCTCCTAAGGGAGTTCCAAGACCACCAAATCATTTTCCAACCTTTTTTTAACACTTGAGCATTACTCAAGCGTCATTTCTTCAATATTCCCTTCCCATGGAAGTTCATCACAAACATCTGAAGGATAGGTGGATGTAGGCATGTAATCTTTTGTTTCTTGATAACGTGGCCTCCTAAATCCACCTTCACCCTCTGCACCGACATTTGAATTTTCGTGACAACGACTCTCCCTTTCATTGTCGTCTCTTGCTCTAAATTGATTATCTACACATACATTTGAAAGTAACTTCAAGATTTAACCTCAGATAAATCTAAATACAAAAAATACAACAAAAATACACAAAATCAAATAAAATTACCATAAATATTTTTTTGTCTAGAGGCATTCCCTACATTCTCAGGTGTAGGAGTATCGATGCGCAACCTATATAAGAAATTTGCATCCATAACACTTGTTTGAGTAGGTTCTACAGTTGATTTATTAATAGACTCATTTGAAAATTTCCTCTGATGAGATTGTTGTTGCTCACTCAGAGTCTCAGTCGAAGAAGAAGTTATTGTTCTTCATTATTGGGATAACCTAGAGCGTTTTCAAGGAATGTTTGGATAATCCCATTTCAACATCTCTCCTCAATATCTATCCACAATGCAGAGTTTATTAATAAAAATGTTGAGATGTACCCAAGTTCAAGCAATTAAAAACACAGAGATAAATCAATGTTTTAATCAATCAAGCCACAGAGGTACTCTCTCATTAGAAGTTAAAAAGACTAGACATTCATCCATGAATTAATCAATTGAAATATAATTAAGGGGTCCATGGATAACATGGCAAATTCTTATCCTTCACTCATCATCCATGCAAATAAAAACAAAGCATTTGAATCTATAGGTCTTTAAACACCGAAGTGACAACCGTCGATTCATCTCCTGGCCGAATTCTCAGGTACGAACTGATGACTAAGGGGATAAGTGACAGAAGATAAAACCACATTCTTTTCATAATAATCAATAAAACCCACACATAGAAGTCATTGAAATCAAAAATTGGGTTCGCCAAGGGACTGTCATTCAACTCAGAGATTTATCATTCACAATTCACATCAAAGAAGAAGACGCAAAGACTATACATTCAACCATGAATCAATCAACTCAAAGATAAGTAAGGGGTCCATAGACATCATGACAAATTCTTATCCTTCATTCATCATCCATACATAGAAAAGTAGGGCATTTGAATCTATAGGTCTTTAAACATTGAAGTGACGACCAACGATTTGTCTCATGGCCGACTGCTCAGGCACAGACTGATGATTAAAGGGATAACTGACAGAAGATAAAGCCACAATATTTTCATAATAATCAATAAAACCCTCACATATAAGTCATTGAAATCAAAAGTTGGGTTCGCCAAGGGTCTGTCATTCAACTAAGAGGTTTATCATTCACAATTCACATCAAAGAAGAAGACACAATGAATAGACATTCAGCCATGAATCAATCAACTTAAAGATAAGTAAGGGGTCCATAGAGAACATGACAAATTATTATCCTTCACTCATCATCCATGCACAAAAAAGAAGGGCGTTTGAATCTATAGGTCTTTAAATATTGAAGTGAGGACTGTCGATTCTGCTCCTAGACAACTGCTCAGGCACATACTGATGACTAAAGAGATAAGTGACAGAAGATAAAATCACAATCTTTTCATAATAATCAATAAAACCCACACATAGAAGTCATTGAAATCATAAGTTGGGTTCGCCAAGGGACTATCATTCAACTCAAAGGTTTATCATTCACAATGCACATCAAAGAAGAAGATGTAAAGACTAGACATTCATCCATGAATCAATCAACTCAAATATAAGAAAGGGGTCCATAGAAAACATGGAAAATTCTTATGATTCACTCATCATCCATGCACAAAAAAACATGGCATTTGAATCTATAGGTATTTAAACACCGAAATGACGACCATCGATTTGGCTCCTGGCCGACTGCTCAGGCACGGACTGATGACTAAAGGGAGAAGTGACATAATATAGAACCACAATCTTTTCATAATAATCAATAAAACCCACACATAGAAGTCATTGAAATCAGAAGTCGGGTTCGCCAAGGGTTTGTCATTCAACTCAGAGGTTTATCATTCACAATGGACATCAAAGAAGAAGACGCAAAGACTAGAAATTCAGCTATGAATCAATCAACTCAAACATAAGTAAGGGGTCCATCGACAACATGGCAAATCCTTATTCTTCACTCATCATCCATGCACAGAAAAGAAGGACATTTGAATCTATAGGTCTTTAAACACCGAAGTGATGACTGTCGATTCGGCTCCTGGCTGACTGCTAAGGCAATGACTGATGACTAAAGGGATAAGGGATAGAAGATAAAACCACAATCTTTTCATAATAATCAATAAAACCCACACAAAGAAGTCATTGAAATCATAAGTTGGGTTCGCCAAGAGAAATCAATTCAGAAAAACAACAAGCAAGTGGATTCATTAAAAGTTCCCTATGGTTGGGTTCGCCAAGGGAAATCAATTCAGAAAAACAACAAGCAAGTGAAAAACAACAAAGAATTTAATCTTCATAACCTCACCGACCCAAGTTTTAATCATAACGAGGTGAAGGTCTTGCATGAACATGGATTATATGCCATTTCTTTAAACTTCCTGTTAGCATTGTTTAAATGTAATTGAGTTTTTATACTAATTTCTTTATTGTCATGTTACATGGGATGGGTTTGAGGGTTGTTTGTATTCCTAATATAAATTAAGATGAGGTGGAGCAAATGTAATATTTGTGATAATGTTATATTATATAACATATGAACTGTGCAAATGCTATATTATATATTTGGACCACTTGAGATATTTAAGGACAAATTGTTGGATAGTTGTGGATATAATTGAAATAAATACATAACTGTGAAATATTTTATGGTCACCTAAAGTAACCTAAAGTAACATAAAGGGAGAAATATTGAGAAATTTCAAAAGTGTTTATAATTTATAATCTTATAATTAATATCATACAACCTATCCTATCCTCATATAATTAGTTATTTCCCCATTAAGAGAATGACTAAAACTAGGTACCTAATGTACATGCACAAGAGACTACTAACATGAAAAAAAATATGCTACCTAAACTCTAGTCAAATCCACCTATGGCTTAATGAGGGTTGGCATAAAGATGTCAATTCTTGGCTAAATCATTTGAGAATGGAGAAGGAGATCACTCTATAGAACATTGATATACCATTAAAAATACTATTAAATCGAAATTCAATGAAGTATCAATACTTATGAAGAGTTTTTGTTAACTAGAAGGTAGGGATAAAATGTTAAATTTTTAACATAAAAACTCCCATATGATATGGGTTATCATTAGAAAATGTTTCTACTGTGAGTGGATATATCACTAGTGTTAGGTCACATGGCCCTCATAACATTATGATTCCTTGTTTCCTCACATAGTTACTACCATGTTTAAATTATAATAATTCAATTTTAAATATGGATGAATGTTGAATTATTATTTTTTCTTTAATGAGGATCTCATGGTTCCCTATGTTTACATAAAAGTTCTCATGGTTCCCTATGGTTCGATCCACTAAAAAAAACGTATTAGAAAATTTATTTAAGATTCCTTGAAAGTTCCCTATGGTTCGATCCACTAAGGCCACATATAATGCAATGCATTAGAATCCCCAAAACAAAGAGTTAATCTTCATAACCTCACACAACCACTAATAACATCAACATGGGATGGGTATGAGGGTTGTTCGTATTCGTAATATAAATTTCGATGAGGTGGAGCAAATGTAAGATTTGTGAGGCTTAGTTGGAGTTAGAAATCTATATAAAATATAGTCATATAAGGTGGAAATTAACATTGATTAGTTGTTAATGTTTTAAAATTTACATTAGGAACATCGCTTGTTATTATCGTCTACATGTGGGATATGTGTGTGCTAGCTATGTATAAATATCCAACACACATACAATATTATGGTTCAATAAACACATTAGTTATTAATGTCTAGGTTATTAATGAATTAATTAATAAGTTGTCAATTTGAAGTTATATTAAATATGAATATAAATATCATCAATAAGATAATAATTAGTTACCATCTTTAAATATTATATGAAGTTATAATAAATGAATATAATAATTAGTTCCCATCTAAGATTCTTTTATTTCTATATTAGACTTTATTATCCAAAATGAATTATTCGTTATAATTATTCCTTTAGTCAAAGGATCACTACAATTGGAAAAGA
The DNA here is from genome assembly GCA_010110895.2 of Picea sitchensis. NCBI lineage: Eukaryota > Viridiplantae > Streptophyta > Pinopsida > Pinales > Pinaceae > Picea > Picea sitchensis. The sequence continues at coordinate 400,007 of SNQJ01S0000808.1, read as the reverse complement.
CCACCAAAGTGGGAGACTGGTTCCTTTTTGAGGAGCTTACAATGATAAGAGTCTATGGTTTGGAAGAGAAGCCATATCAAAAGTGAGTGTTGAATTTGGTAGAGAAGCCATATCAAGAGATTGAAAAAAGTGAAATTCATTCAGTTACTGACTAAAAAGCCAAGCATATTAAATTAAATATTGATCGGATGAATTTCAAGGAAAAACCAAATCTACACAAGTAGGTGCAAAGACTAAACATTCAACCATGAATCAATCAACTCAGAGATAAATAAGGGATAGACAACAGATCAAATTCTTATCCTTCACTCATCATCCATGCATAGAAAAACATGGCATTTGAATCTATAGGTCTTTAAACACCAAAGTGACGACTGTCGATTCGGCTCCTAGCTAACTGCTCAGCAACAGACTGATGACTAAAGGGATAAGGGACGAAAGATAAAAAAAAATATTTTCATAATAATCAATAAAACCCACATAGAGAAGTCATTGAAACTAGAGTTTTGGTTCACCAAGGGACTGTCATTCAACTCAGAGGTTTATCATTCACAATGCACAGTCTATCAATAAAAATGCAGAGATGTACCCAAGTTCAAGAAATTAAAAACGCAGAGATAAATCGAAGTTTTAATCAATCAAGCCACAAAGGTACTGGCTCATAAGAAGGCACAAAGACTAGACATTCAACCATGAATCAATCAACTCAAAGATAAGTAAGGGGTCCATAGACAACATGGAAAATTATTATCTTTCACTCATCATCCATGCACAGAAAAACATGGAATTTGAATCTATAGGTCTTTAAACATTGAAGTGACAATCATCGATTCGGCTCTTGGCCCACTACTCAGGCACATACTAATGACTAAATGGATAAGGGACAGAAGATAAAACCATAATCTTTTCATAATAATCAATAAAACCCACACATAGAAGTCATTGAAATCAAAAGTTGGGCTCGCCAAGGGAAATCAATTCAAAACAACAACGATGGGATGGTATATGCGAGATGGAATTAAGGGTTTAAAAGGCCTTGGGTGATTCCAAGTCAATTAAGGATCACATTTGGGATTCGATATGTGATTCCTTGTTTCCTCACATAGTTCCTACCATGTTTAAATTATAATAATTCAATTTTAAAGATGGATGAATGTTGAATTATTACTTTTTCTTTAATGAAGATTATTTGAATTTTGATTTACTTTATTTATTTGTATGCATGATTACTTGTGAACATTTTAAAAATATGCATTAGGAACATCGCTTGTTATTATCGTGGGACTCTACATGTGGGATATGTGTGTGCTAGCTATGCCTAAATATCCAACACATATACAATATTATGGTTCAATAAACACATTAGTTACTAATGTCTAGGTTATTAATGAATTAATTAATAAGTTGTCAATTTGAACTTATATTATATGAATATAGATATCATCAATAAGATAAGTATTCAATAACTTTGGTCAATATGTGTGAAGTAATATTATATGAATATAAATATCATCAATAATATAAGCATTCAATAAGTTTGGTCATCACTATAAGTAATTTTTAAATTGTCTTCAATATTAAGTTATATTAAGATGAGGTGGAGAAAATGGAGAAAATGTAATATTGGGAGGCTTTGTTGGAGTTAAAAATCTAGAATGAGAGAAATCATGACAATAATTTCAAATGTAAGTGCATCATAGCCTATTGTAAACATAGTAATGTGAGTTTTAATGAGATATATAGTTTGAAAAGATGCAATTGAGTGAGTCTTGATTGTCACAAAATTGATGAAAATTTACCTTCTTTAGATTGAATTAGTTTGAAATTTCCTAAGTTTAATACTTTAACTTTATAACCTTTCTTCATTAACTTTATATTTATATACCCATTTTAATAATTATACTATGTTTCATTTACCTAGAACTATTTATAAATAGGATAACAAATATGGTCACATGAAGATGTTAATAAATTACTATATTCCTTCTTATAGATGTCGCAAAGTCATATATAGGTGTGTGTCCTTTATAGATGGACATATGGGAAGGACTTGTTAAGTGTCATATATATTACACTATAAACATTTGTCACAATAGATCATACCATAGTTTCTAAAATCAATTATATGTAATGGTTTGTTTTAAAATTAAGATTTAATTTACTATTTGGATAAGAAAACAACATAAAATGCTTAAGAAAATAACATACCAACCATGAACAAAATTAACATACAAATCATGAGAAGAATTAACAGAATTAATTATGTTCTATTTCTGTCATATTTAACTTAGATTTAATTCTCTTAATTGTCATTTTTGATAAAATGACAACAAATCCAACAAAGATCAGAAACACACATTTGTTTAGATATGTATTTCTCTTAGTTATTACTCTTAGTTATAACAACATATCAAACACACATCATAGAACATGAACAAATATTCTTGTATGAGTCATAACCCTATATTATGTTGAGATCATATAGACACGTAGAGTAGATTATGATAAGTTGAATGTAAAGGATGTTGTTGTATTTGTATTAGTACTGAGTTGGAACCAATCCCATAAATATGAAAAGGTATAAGAAGTGCATACATGTAACATATGAGAACATATGAGCACAACCGGTATAGGTCTTATTCATATCCTATACTAAGAGTAGGAACCTAATCAATAAGAAAGCAACATCGGTGTCATTATGAACAAATATGATGGAATTACTTCAAAGCAAAGAATGTAGTGTAATTCAGTGTGTTCACAGGGCTTGTTGTGGTATCATATCATATAAGATCATTACTTCATCATGTTCAACCCTATACAGTTAGCTGGTATGATTACAACATGTTTGAATCATGGTTCTGTACACTTCCTTTATCCCTATTATTTCCATGATTGTAATTTTTAACTACAAATTTAAATTTCCTAAAAATTTAAATGAACAATACTATTAGTAGAGAAGTGGAGTTTTTTTCAACGTTGTACTTATTTTTCTCCTATTGCAGCAACTACTATAGACATAATTTTGTATTTCAAGTTTTTTGTTAGGTCTATTAAATATTGTGACATGTACTAAGTCCTTTATGGTGATGTTTCTTTACAGTTGTTTTCATAGTCTAATTTTGTTCATTTTGGGCACTATTCAGTGTAGTGGTGCCCCTGTAGCAGTAATGCTTAGCAGTTGGTCTCACTGTTTATAGTTAGAATATCTAGTCTGTGTCATGCCCTAAAGTTTACAGTCTCTTCAAGCCTCTGTCTATTTTCTGCAACTCTGTCTATTTGCTTAGCGGTTGTATGGATTTCCTATGGAACTGGGCCTTTGCTACTGGTTGTAGATCTACTTATCTTATTTCTTGAGGTACTATATGGACATGGCCAAATATGTCCCTGTCCATGTACATTGACATGCCCGAATTCGAGCTTGTCCCTATACATCTACAAGGCCATATTCGTCTCTTTCCATGGACAGGGACAGGTTTGAATTTGGGCCTATCCTTGTACATGGACAGGGACGAATAAGACCTTGTCAACATTCTAAACTCAAAATTTTAACTAAAAATTTAAATTTTCTAAAAAATAAACATTTAAACATATTTGAAATTCGACCCTGTTTAAAAATTGAAAATTCGGACCTGTTTAAAAATTGAAAATTCGGCCCTTTTTAAACATATTTGAAACATGTTTAAAAAATTAAATTTAAACTTATTTAAATTTACAGAGTTGAATGTGAATTTGGACCTGTTTAAAAATTGTAAATTTGGCTTGTTTAAAAATTGAAAATTCGGCCCTGTTTAAACATATTGAAACATGCTTAAAAATTTAAAATTTAAAGTTATTTAAATTTAAACTTATTTGAACATGGACAGAGCCATATTTGGCCCTCTCCATGTACAGGTACAGGCCCGAATTCGGTCTTGTCACTGTAAATTCATAGGGTCAAACAAGGCCCTGTCAACAATCGAAAATTAACTTCTAAATTATAAAATTTAAATAGAAATTTAAAATTTAAAATTTAAACCAGAAATAGAAATTTAAAATATAAATTCTAAAATTTCAAAATAAATTCTAACTTCTAAATTCTAGCTTCTACATGGATAGGGCCGAATAAGGCCCTGTCAACATTCTAACAATATTTCTAAGCTCAAATTTTAAACTAAAAATATATATTTTTTTAAAATTGAAACATATTTGAGATTTGACTTTGTATAAAAAATTAAAATTTGGTCTGGTTTAAAAGTTTAATATTTAAACACATTTAAACATAATGGAAATGGACATATTCAACCCTGTCCATGTACAGGTACATTCTTTAATTCAGGCCTGTCACTGTACATGGACAGGGACGAATAAGTCCCTGTCCACAATCGAAGAAAAAAAATTAAATCCTAATTTAAAATTCTAAATTCTAAAATATACGGGTAATCTAAACATACCTGAAAGTTTCGCTACTCCAACGTCCACAACACCTTCCGGCCACTACTCCAACATCCACAACACCTCCCGCAACAACAAACAAACTCCACCACTGCTCCAACATCCATCGCTCTTTGCCGAACAACAAAAAACAATCTCCGCAAAACAAGTGCTAACAACAAACGCTCTTTGCAAACGCCAACATCAAACGCTCTTCGCACAAAAAATTCCAAAAACAAACGCTCTCTGCACACCTCGCCAATAGCAAACCCCATTAACAAATGCCAACAAAAAACCCTCACCACACACCAAATGCTCCCCGCACACCTCACACAACAAACGCTCTCAAACTATGAACTTGTAAAAACTATTACAGGAGCGATGTGTGGGTAATATATAAACATTTTTTCGACCGGACTAATATTTTGGCCGAAATAATGTTTTAGCCAAAATAATCTTTCGGCCGAACAATTCTTTCAGCCGAAAGATATTTCGATCGATACATTATTTTGGCCGGAATATCTTTCGGCTGAAAAGATGTTACCGATTGAAAAAATATCCGTCCAGCTAAAATTGTACATGAAAATAGAGGGCATCATCAGGGTGCCATTTGATTTGACATTTAAAGGTTCGGTTGAAATATTTTTTGGCCGAAAAAAAAAAATAGTTCGGCCGAAAAAATGTTTTCCGGAATTTTGGAGACCCGATTGTCATGAAAGTGTTACCCACCTTCATGAATTCACCCTAGTATCTATCGACATTAAAATTTCAAATGAAGATAAGTGTATCAGTTCACTGTTCTCTTTACCAGACTCGTGGGATAGTCTGGTTGTGGCCATAGGTAGTAATACAACTGCCTTGAAGTTTGATGAAGTGGTCCCATCCTTGTTGTTGTAGGAGATGAGACATACGAACATGGAAGGACAGAGCACAGATGCATTATTTGCAAGAGGATTCTCCCAGGAAAGAAATAGATCTAAGTGCTCAAGTGGGATATCTAGGTCTAAGGTAAGATATAAGTATCCTAGAAAGTTTGTAAAGGTATGTTGGATATGTGGAAAACAAGGGCACTATAAGAAGCAATGTAGATCCAAAGTTGAGAAAAATAAGGTATTTGAAGAATCTCATTATACAAAAGAAAATAACTCCAAGGAATAAGGAGGGGATGTGTACTTGGATTCTTCAAGAACACATGCAGATCACGAGGCATGGTTGGTTGACTTAGGTGCATCCTTTCATATGACTCCCCACAAGGAGTGGTTCTATGAATATGAAAAGTATGATGGAGGTAAATTTTCCTAGGTGATCACTCAACAACTAGAGTCAAGTTGAGGCTCATAGATAGAAGGATTAGAACACTACCTGGTGTTCTGCACATCCCAAGTTTGGCTAAAAATTTTATTTTTGTAAGCAAAATGGACGATGCATAAGTAAAAAAAATATTTGAAAAGAAAACCTACATGATGGTTCGAGGAGAAATGGTGTTCCTGAGGGGAGTTCAATTTGTAAATCTATATAAGATGCAAGGAAGAACTATTAGTGATGGGTTTAATAGTTCCATTGTTCCTGATATTGGAGTTGAATAAGAAAGAAATCCTACAGTCTCTGGAGAAAAGGTTATGCTATGGCATCAAAGATTGGGGAATATAGGAGAGAAGGGTCTTCGACTACTACACGGTAAAGCTATGGTTGAGGGTATGTATAAATTCTATATGGATTTTGATTTCTATGAACATTGTTTATATAGGAAGCAGAATTGGGTAATATTAACCTCTGGTGCAATGAAGACAGAAGGAATTGTACAGCTAGTTCACAGTGATGTGTTTGGACCTGTTTCGATTCCATCATTGGGAAAACATGTGTACTATGTTTCATTTATAGATTACTTCTCAAGGAATACTTGTATATATTTCCCCAATAATAAATATGAAGTCTTTGATAGGTTTAAAGAGTTTAAGTCTCTTGTTGAAAATCAAACAGAGAAAATAATTAAGGTGTTGAGAAAAAATAATGGTGGAGAGTTATGTAGGAATGAATTTGAAGAATTATGTAAGAAGTGTGGTATAGAAAGGCAGAAGACTAGTACATATACACCTCAACATAATGGAGTTGTAGAAAGGATGAACATAACACTGATGGAAAAAAAAAAGGTGCATGCTCAATGGTGTCAGGTTAGGGAAAGAATTATTGGCAGAGTCAGTGGGTACTCCATGTTACCTGGTCAACAGATCACCCTCATCAACACTGGATGAAAAGACTCCACAAGAGGTATGGACTAGTAAGAAACCTTCTGTGACACATCTAAAGGTATTTGATTGTGAGGCCTATGTTCATGTTCCAAAGAAAAACATGAGTAAGCTAGATAAGAAGGATGAAAAGTGTATCTTTATTGGGTATAAAGATGGTCTCAAAGGTTATAATATTTGGAATGCAAAAACTAAGAAGGTTGTGTATATCCGAGATGTGGTATTTAGAGAAATGAAGGATGTTGTTAAATAGGAAGTCCTACCAAGTAACGAAGAGCCAGAAAAAATAGAGTTTGATTTAAAGGATGATGAATCAAACTATGGAAAATAGAACAGTCAGGGAGGTAGTGGATTCAAAGGATGGAAAGCTCTGGAAAAATGCCATGGATGAAGAAACGACATCCTTGGATAAGAATGAGTCTTGGGATCTAGTGGAGTTGTCGACAGGAAGAAATCCCATTGGTAGGAAATGGGTATTTAAAAAGAAGATGAATGCAGAAGGAAAAGTGGAGAAATACAAATCTCAGTTAGTAGCAAAGGGTTATTCCCAGGTTGAGGGAATTGATTTTGGTGATATTTTTTCTCATGTTGCCAAGTTAACCTCTATAAGATTTCTATTATCTGTTGCTACTGCATTCGATTTTGAAGTAGAATAGATGAATGTGAAGACAACTTTCCTACATGGGGATTTGGAAGAAGAAGTCTATATGAAGAAACCAAAAGGATTTGTTGTGAAAGGAAAGAAGGATTTGGTATGCAAGATGAAAAAGTCCTTGTACGGTTTACAATAATCACCAAGGACGTGGTATCAAAAATTTGATACGTGTATGATGGGACTTAGCTTCACAAGAAGAAAAGAGGATCATTGTGTGTATTTTAAATTAATTGGTGATCATTTGATTTATTTGGTCTTGTATGTGGATGACATGTTGCTGATAGGAAACAACAAGGAGATTATCCAGAATGTGAAAACTCGGTTTTCCTCTAAATTTGACATGAAGGACCTCAATGCTTCAAATTTCATTTTTGGAATGGAAATTAAAAGAGATCGAAAAAAGAGAAAACTCTGGTTAAATCAAAGAAAATATGTCGAGGCAATATTGAAAAGGTTTAATATGCAGGAATGTAAACCGATCAAGGTCCCTATTCCTATTGGTGTAAAGTTAATTGCATATCAGTGTCTCAAGACACGGGAAAAGGAGGAGAACATGTCTCTTGTTCCATATGCGAGTGCATTTGGCAGTTTGATGTATGAAATGGTTTGTACTAGACCAGACATTGCACATGCGGTGGGAGTTTTGAGCATGTATAGGTTAAAACCAGGGAAGGTGCATTGAAAAAAATACAAATGGTTTTCATGTATTTGTGTGGCACTACTAGCTATGGATTGTGCTACCAAGGAAGACTACAATTGGATAGAGTGTTGTACATACATGGATTTGTGGATGAAAAATGGGCTGGAGATATGGATCGTAGGATATCTACAAGAGGGTATGTGTTTAACCTATTTGGAGGAGAAATCAATTGGATGAGAAAAATAAAGACAGTAGTGGCACTTTCAACTACATAAGTTGAATACATGGCAGCCACTCATGCAAGTAAGGAAGTAGTATGGTTACAAAGATTGTGTTCGGATATTGGGTTGGTACAACAAGCTTTAAGGATATATTGTGACAGTCAGAGTGCAATTTTTTGTCGAAGAACCTGACTTATCATTCAAAGACAAAGCATATTGATATTCAATATCACTTTGTGAGAGACATGGTTGAAGAAAAGAAAGTGTTGTTGATGAAGGTGGAAACTTTGAAGAATGTTGCAGATTCATTAACAAAATCTGTGAGCAATGAGAAGTTCTCTTGGTGTAGAGGATCCATGGGAATTGTTGCACTGGATTGTTGACTATGTAACCCTATAACCCCTTGTATGCAAAGAAAACAACAAGTGGGAGAATGTTGGGTATGTGTTATATTCTTTGCATGACTAGCCCTAGTGTCTACTATGTTGTACCAGGCACA
>SNQJ01S0000808.1:376209-386865 GCA_010110895.2 Picea sitchensis | reverse complement strand
CTCCGTCACCGACTGTCCTACACCTCGGGGACTTTAAATTTGAAGGACATGGGGGTGGGCTTTGATCCACTTATGTGTGCACGGGTCACGATACCATTTAATATGGTATCTCTGGGTGCAACCACACGTTCGACCACTACCTCGAGGTGTCCCCATGGCTCTAGGTAAATCCCTCACGAGAATTGAACCTTGCCCAACGGTGAAAAACTCCTCGCTTTCCACCATTGGATCCAACCCCTTTGGGCGTTGAAGTCTACATGTTATTTTCCCTCTTTTTTTCTTTTGTGTGACTTGGAAGTAAAAAAAATACCTCAGTCACAAGGACAACCTCACTATGGAATTTATGTAGTGAAACAACCCAAGTGATTTCACTTTGTGTGAGTATTAATAGCTCCTTGTCACACTCTCTTTTTTCATTAAATATCATAAAACAAAAAACAAAAAACAAAAAAGAATTTATCACTTTCTTTTGATTTCATGAATGAGTAGACCCAGAGATAGAAAAGAAAATTTATTACCAAAAACCCCCAGCACTGTTAAGTCCTAAATAGTGGCTCATTACCCCTTAATTGGGGCATATTACATTATTAATGTTATTTTATTTATGTTATCTTGAGTCCATTAGTTGTAATTGTACCTCCTAGTATCCTATATATACCAAGGAGACATTTTCATTTGGAATGATCTTATATTTGGACATTTATGTGGGCATAAGGAGGTTTCCCCCTCAAAGAGGCTTATTATCTGAATTTCTCTCTTTTTCAAGGAGTTGTGTACTTATTCTGAGGTTTTTCTATGCTATAGTGATATTTGGTTCTTAACATATGGTTTCATAACTCAAGGTCTTGGGGTTTCACTACTACATCTGAGACACCTTGTAATTTTCACTATAACTTTTTTTCTACAACGTTTCAGAATAAACCTATTGGAGGATATTAGTAGACATATCAAGGTACGTTGGGTTAAAATTTTGTCTCCTAAGGCCTTATACTTTTGAAGATACATCCTGTGTAAGATAGGGTTTTCGAATCATCCTAAATTGAGTCATTGCATAATTTTCGCTATAAATTTTTTATGTAACATTTCAGAACTTGAACTTTGGAGGCTATTCACACAAATTAGTAAGGTATTTGGGGTAAAACGTTCAACTTATGGGTCATCTTACATTTGTAGATACAACCTGTGGAAGATAGGGTATCTGACTAGTCTCAAGCAAGTGTTTCTGGTAAAACAATCATAACTTCTTCCTAGAGTATCCAAATTGAGTGAGACTGGTTGCATTGGATGGTGGATAATCTATAGTGTATCAGGTACAATTTTTAGAATTTTATATCAATTATTTTGTGTGGGGAATGCTATACAAGTGAGATCTCCTCGAAAGGCCAAAAATCAACAAGTTGTGGGGAAGTTACCATAAATTCCACTTGGCACATCCAATTTTGATCATACCTATGGCATTACAGAGAAGAAATATCAAAGAACTACAAAAAATATTTTTTCATACCTAGAATAGCCGAAAATTTAGAGATACAACAAAAGAAATATTGTCTAGCAGAACCGCTTCAAAATCAAGGTTCAAAAGTGATACTTGGCCAACATGCCACCCAAAAAGGGAATTTATACACCAAATAAGCCTCTAGACAGTCCTACTTGGACTCTTGATGAAGGTGAATAAATGCGTAGGGACATAAATGAATTAAAAAAGAAGACAGTGGAAAAAGATGAACTGGAGGCAATAATGGATACTAAGATGGATAGTTTAAAAAGGGAGATCATGGAAGGATTAAAAAATTTCCTAATAGAGAGGACACCTGAAAGTGAAAATGTGTCCCATGAAATTCATGATGAGGACACAAGGAAGATGAATCAAGAATGGAGAAACTTCAACTTTGGGTTGAAGACCAACCACGTTCCTAAGATCAATATGATGAAGTTTGATGGCAATGACCCAATCACATGGATACTTCAGATGGAGCAATTCTTTGATCTACACAATGTGCCACATACACAAAAGGTACGAATTGTTTTTTTATATTTAGAACCCATTCAATTTGTATGGTATCAATGGCTTTGTTCTCGCAAATCACTTGTCACTTGGACAATTTTCACGGAAGAAATGATAGCACACTATGATGCTACAAGGAGCATTACCTTCTTTAGCCAATTGATAAATCTAAAGAAAAAGGGTTCAATTATAGAGCACATTGAGAACTTCCAAAGATTGAATATAAAGGTAAGATATATTCCAGATGATCACTTGATTGATGTATTCATAGGAACTTTAAAGGATAACATTCAACATGAGGTTCGCCTTTGGGAACCAAAATCATTGGAGAATGCATTTAGGGTGGCAAGAAATGTTGAAGGTAAAAATATTGCTACGGCTACTAGAAGGACCAATCCTAAAATCTATAGGGAGAATAATGCTCCTTCTTCTGAAACACCTCAACCTACAAGGTTGACACTTCAACAATTGGAGCAAATAAAAGAAAAAGTTTTATGCTTTAATAGTGATATAAAGTACATAAGGGACATAAGTGTTGTGATAAGAAATTATTCTACATAGATTGTGAAGAGGAAGAAGAACAAGAACCATCTCAAGATGAAAACATAGAAGCAATTTCGATGAAGAGTTGACTCCCATGATATCGTGTAATGCATTGGTTGGAATTAGCACTCCTCAAAGCCTCAAGATCGAAGGATATATAAAAACGAAAAAGGTAATAGTCCTAATTGATTCTGGTAGTACTCATAATTTCATTCACTACAAATTAGCCAAAGCTCTCAATTGCTTTGTATATACAGCACCAGATTTTCTAGTAATGATTGTAGATGGAGGAACTATCAATTGCTCAGGAAAATGCAATAAGATCAATCTTACTATGGGGGAATATGTAAATAATAGTCCAATGATTGATATACCCATGGGTGGTGTTGATGTTGTACTAGGAATCCAATAGTTACAATCATTAGGAACAATGTATTTTAATTTTCAAGAACTTTTCATGAAATTTTCATTGAAAGGAAAATAAATTGAGTTCAGAGGTATCACAGGGAAACCCAGTAAGGTGATAAGTTCTAATGGAATGACAAAATTATTGAAAAAGGGGAATCAAGGTGTTATTACACAACTATTCTCACTAGATGTTCAAACATCTAAGCCATCTATTCCTCTAGATCTCTAAGGGATCATTGATAAGCATTCCAAAAAATTTGAAGATATTCCCAAAGGTCTTCCACCCACTCGAAATCATGATCATGATGTTCACCTAATTACTGGGAGTGTTCCTCCCAACATCAAGCCATACAGATACCCTTATGCCCAGAAGAGTGAAATTGAGCGCATGGTTGAAGAAATGTTAGAGGATGGCATTATTAGACCTAGCCAAAGTTCTTACTCTACACCGGTGTTAATGGTATTTAAGAAAGATGGCTCATGGCATATGTGTCCAGATTATAGAGAGCTCAACAAGATCACTATTAAAGATAAGTTTCCCATTCCCGTCATTGATGAATTTTTAGATGAACTACATGGAGAAATCTATTTCAAAAAGTTGGATATCCATTCAAGGTATCATCAAATTAGAATGAAGGAATAAGATATCCCAAAAAAAAACATTTTGAACTCATGAAGGACATTATGAATTTTTGGTCATGACTTTTGGCCTTACAAATGCACCTTCCACATTCCAAGGATTGATGAATTCCATTTTCAAGCCCTTCCTTCTAAAACTTGTGTTAGTATTTTTTGATGATATACTAATCTATATAAAGTCTTGGGAGGATCATGTGTGACATGTTAACAAAGTGCTACAACTACTAAAGGAGAAACAACTATATTCCAAACCATCCAAATGTTTTTTTGGAGTGAAGGAGGTAGAGTATTTGGGTCATATTGTATCTCATGAAGGTATCAAGGTAGACCCTAACAAGATTAAGGCCATGATGGACTGGTCGATTCCCAAAACATTGAAGAATCTAAGAGGATTTTTGGGTTTGATAGGTTACTACCACAAGTTTGTTCGACACTATGGAAGAATAGCAGCACCTTTAACGACACTAACTAAGAAGGATGCATTTTCATGGACTCCAGAGGCAACTAAAGCTTTTGAAAAACATAAAGAGGTGATGTGAAAATCTCCTACCTTGACCACTCTAGACTTCACAAAAACCTTTATTGTGGAATGTGATTCCTCAGAAAATGGAATTGGTGTTGTCCTAATGCAAGAAGGAAGGCCCCTGGCTTTTGAAATTCAACCACTCAAGGGAAAGGACTTACACAAACCCATTTATGAGAATGAAATGATGTAAATACTACATGCATTGAAGAAATGGCATCCTTACCTAATAGGTAGGCACTTCAAGGTCAAAACAGATCATGATAGTCTTAAATACTTCTTGGAACAAAGACTATCTTCAAAAGAACAACAAAAATGGGTGACTAAGATATTGGGTTATGATTTTGAAATCATCTATAAAAAAGGGAAGAAAAATGTTGTGGTAGATGCACTCTCAAGAAAGGATGAATATGTTGAGGCCTTTATCTGTTCTATCTCGATCATCCAACCCGATTAGATAATAGAATAAATGGATGAACGAAAGAATGACGAAAAAGTGTGGACTCTCATTCAAAGGTTGCAGTAGGATTCCAGAGCATCAGATACATTTACATGGAAAAATGATTCACTATGGTACAAAGATCACTTATATTTATGTAAGAACTCCCAACTCAAACAAAAGGTACTATTGGAATTGCACACCTTTCCAATAGGAGGGCACTCAGGATTTTTGAAAACCTACCATAGGGTCAAGAAGAATTTTTTTTTGGGATGGCCTTAAAACTGATTTTCAAAGGTTTGTGGCAGAATGTTTGGTTTGCCAACAAAATAAGGTGGAAATAATTAATACCCCAGATCTTTTACAACTATTATCCATCCCAAGTCGATGTTGGGAGGAGGTTTCCATGGATTTCATCACAGGGTTACCAAAGTCTGAAGGAAAGAGTGTCATCATGGTCATTGTTGATAGATTGAAAAAGTATGCACACTTTTGTGCACTCTCTCATCCCTTCAAATCCAGTACAGTTGCCACCAAATTCATGGAGACAGTTCAAAAGCTACATGGCAGCCCAAATATTATTATAAGTGACAGAGATCCCATCTTCACTGTACATTTTTGGAAAAAATTATTTTCTTGTTTGGGTATTCAATTGGCTCATAACTCATCCTATCATCCTCAATCTGATGGACAAATCGAGATAATGACCAAATGTCTAGAAGGCTACCTTCATTTCTTTGTTTATAATAAACAAGCATAATGGTTCAAATGGTTACCCTTGGAAAAATGGTGGTATAACACTTCCTTTCATACTTCAACAAAAATGCCACCATTTATGGCACTCTATGGATACCACCCTCCTTCCATCACTTCTTCTCTAAAATAAAAATCTAAGGTTCAAGCAGTGGAAGGTCACATCGAGCATCAACAACAAGTTCTCCAAATATTAAAGGACAACCTAAACATGGCACAAAATCACATGAAACAACAAGAAGATAAACATTGTAGTGAAAGAAGTTTTGAAGTACGGGATTGGGTGTTTTTAAGACTACAACCATACAAACAGATGTCCCTCAAGCAATCCAAGAAGGATAATAAATTATCACCAAAGTAATATGGCCCTTATAAGGTGTTTCAAAATATTGGTACTATGGCATACAAATTGGACTTGCCGGCATCTTCACGAGTACACCCAGTTTTCCATGTTTCATGATTAAATAAGGTTATAGGTGACAAGATCCCAGTTCAAACTATATTGCCAGAACTTGACGATGAAGGAAAAATCATATTGGATTCTGAAGCCATCACTGACACAATAATTTGCCAGCTGACGAATAGATCCATTCCAGAGTATCTTATTAAATGGAGGAAACTATCGGTTGAAGATTCCACTTGGGAAGATGAGTCTTTTATACAAAATCATCCAGAGTTACTCAAGCTTTGCGGACAATGCTTGTCTCAAGGGGAGGGTCATGTTAAGCCCTAAATAGTGGCTCATTACCCCTTAATTGGGGCATATTACATTAGTAATGTTATTTTATTTATGTCGGCTTGAGTCCATTAGTTGTAATTGTACCTCCTTGTCTCCTATATATACCAAGGAGACATTTTCATTTGGAATCATATTGTATTTGGACATTTATGTGGGCATAAGGAGGTTTCCCCCTCGAAGAGGCTTATTATCTGAATTTCTCTCTTTTTCAAGGCATTGAGTACTTATTCTGAGGTTTTTGTATGCTATATTGATATTCGGTTCTTAACAACCACAACAACAAGTCCAAGAAATATAGAGATTGGTCCCGAAACACTAGAATATTTATTGGAAAGGGAAGCTAGAGAATTTGAGAATCTTTCGTAAGAAATTTAGTCCTCACGTCGTGTCAAGGTCGATGAAGAAGAAATATTTAAGTTCACTATTTGTGAATTTGATGCAGAAGCTAAGATGAAAAGTATTAATTCCTTTGCTTTACCTCATTTTCATGGACTTGTCTCTGAAGATCTTGATACTTTCTTGTTTGATTTTGTAGTTATATGTAGGAAATATGATTATACCACTGATGAAAAAAAGATCAAACTTTTTCCTTCTACCTTGAAGGATTCAACTCTAAGATGGTTTATGAGTTTGGAAGGAAATAATATTGCAAGTTGGGATCAGATGAAAAACACCTTCAGTGAAAGATACAAAGATTATTGTAGAGAAAGAGATACAAGGGATGATATTTTAAGAATGATACAAGGACCTAATGAATCTCTAGAAGACTTTGAAGAGAGATTTCAATTAAGCTACAAAAGAGCTCAAAATTTCACTCTGGATGAAGATTCACTCAAGATTGTCTTACTCGAAGGAGTAAGAGAATATCTTATTGAAACAGTGAATCTTCTATCCAATGGAGATATCTATCAGTTGGACTATGATGATATCAAAAGAATAGTCAAGAACCATTCAATATCTTTCAGAAAGAAAGGTAGAAGTAGTAGAGGTTTGATCTCTCCATCTTCTAACCCTACAACTCATATACACAATGAATTAGGAGGATTAATATAGGACATGGAAACTGATATTTTACACTCTTTAGTCATGCAATTGGATACAATGCATATTAAGAAGAAACAGGAGGAAGCAGAGAAGGAATTGGCTATCTATTATCCCAAATGCACTAAAAGGAATCCTGGAAATGAGTTCCCTTTAGACCTTATATATGTTTGTGGAATCTATGAAGAAAATCATCCAACTAACAAATTTCATTCTTTGTCAAGTTTGGAAGCTACATTTCGAGGAGAAGAAGAGAATGTGGAGTCACTATACTTCATCAATCAAAGGAGGTCGAGAGCACCAAGACCCTTCCAAACATGTTTGAAATTCAATCCTGCACAAAATTTTAATGCATATAACTCTCAAATGTTGCCTCAGCCATGGTATAACCCATCACCTTGGACTAATTCGAACCCTTGAAAATACCAGGGACCTCTAATTCCTTCTCCTTACCAATATTTTCCTAACATTCCACAAAATCATTGGAATCAAACATCACAAGGCTGGAGACCACAAAATTTCCAACAACCTGTTTTATTGCCTTATCCTCCTAAAAATAAAACTACTCCAAATAGTGTTCCTCCTAAGAAACCTCAGCTACCTGCTCAAACTGCTCCAAATCCTAACAATAAATAATCCCAACCTATATACAACAATGATACAACTCATCAAACTTGTTTGGTGGAATTACAAGAAATAAATCTCAGATCAGGAAAAATATTGCAACAACAACCAAAACTCAAAGAAAATGGAGAATATGAAAAAGAAAACATTACCTTACCTCAACCACAAGCTCCTCCTTACCTTGAAATATTGCAAGTAAGAAAAACATATACATATGAGGAAAAACAACTTTTAAGAGAGCTTAAAAATTTGTGGATAAACATACCTCTCTTACAAGCTCTTAAATATGTGCCCATTTTCAATAAGTATATCAAGGAAGAATGCATTAGAAGACTAGGAAGAAAAATGAAGGATTCTCCAAACATAAATGATGTAGGACAACTAGCTGGCCTTATTCTTGGAAAGTTAATCATACCTAAATACTTGGATTCGAGGAGCCTTTAGTAAATGTCCATATTAATAACATCCTGGTACAAAATACTCTTATTCATATAGGAGTTGCAATCAATGTTATGAAAAGAGATACTATGATAATACTCAACCTTCTTGGATTTCTAGAAAACACCCCAATTTTCTTACAACCGACAGACAAATCAACAGTCAAGCCTGAAGGCATGTTGAAAGATATCATAATTTCCATTGATTCATGGGAGTACCCTACTAACTTTCGAGTCCTTTAACCCATGTCCTAGTCCAATGGATATCCTCTCATTTTGGGAAGACCTTGGTTGGTAATAGCTGATGCATAGATTGGATGTAGGTTAGGAAATATGACCATCATTGATGGCCTTTCCCAAAAACAAATTTTTTTGTACCCCCCTTCCCAACCTTTCATAACATAAAACCTACCTATGTGGGTGGAAGAGGAAGAATACCTTACATAAATAACTTCATATCCCATCTACACAATTCACATTTCTTTGACTAATAGTACAATTGATGAATACACTTTCCTTGAAAATTTTCTACAAAATCAATATCCAGAAGATGTGAAAATAGAATTAATAAGTGATGATATGAGATATGAAGTTTCCACTTAAAATAACATTGAATTATGGATAGATATGTTTACTATTGAAATATAGGATTCAACTGTCAAAACAATAGAAACCATCCCTGCAAAAACACTCAAAACCAACAACAAACTCACTAGTCAGCAGGAACAAAACCTGATAGGTGTACTGAAAAGAAATATTGAATATTTTTCATGGGATTATAAAGACATTAAAGGCATCCATCCTTCTATCTATACCCACCACATTTATATCAAAGAGGACTGCAAACATGTTAGGCATCCTACAATGAAAAACATAGTTTTAAACAGGAACTTCAAAAGTTACTTGATGTTGGATTCATATATCCTATATCATACAGTGAATGGGTCTCCCATCTAGTCATTGTTCCAAATAAGAATGGGAAATGGAGGATATGTGTGGATTACCAGGACATGAACAAAGCTACTAGAAAGTACCACTTTCCCTTACCTTTTATTGACCAAGTTTTGGATGTCTTGGCCAAGAAGCAATACTTTTCCTTTATAGATGGTTTTAGTGGATATAATCAAATTCAAATCAGCCATGAGGATCAAGACAAGACAATTTTTACTTTCCCATGGGTTATTTTTGCATACAGAGTATTACCTTTTTGCTTATGTAATGCTCCAACCACATTTCAAAGAGAAATTCTCGACATCTTTTTAGAACTCATCCATGATAAGGTTGAGATCTATATGGATGACTTTACCCCTTATGGAAATTGATTTGATGAATCCTTGGACAATCTAGATAAGGTTCTCCAGAGATGTAGAGAAATGAATCTATCCCTTTAATTAGGGGATCAAATTTTGCTCAATTTTCAAAGTGCTCGGATTGCGACGAAAATAGTTCCATTGTGTCCATCTCGTCTTCCTGATTCTGGCGGTATATTTACTTTCTCAAACGCAGTCTGTATGGAGAAGATATCGTGATCTGTTCGCCAAGCCAAACAGGTAAAAATTTTGGATGCTGACTGCACCAGTCCGTACAGTCCGTACGGTGACATGGCAGGGCCGTACTGTCCGTATTTTGACGTGTCAGGTGGATGACATGGCAAGCGTTCATTGGTTGATTTTGACGAATCAAGATCTGACACGTGTCCATTTATGGGTGAATAGTATGGGGACATGTGGCCCAACCCTAGGGTGCCACGTGTCACTCATTATTTGGCTATTGGTTTTATATAAAATATAGTGGAGGCCGTGGGGTTCGACCCCCGGACCTCCCACCGCACAAACATCCACCCGACCATTACGCCATTACTTGTTTCTTGATATGTAAGTGTAATTAAAATTATTTAAAGTTACATTATGTATTGAATGGCGGGGGGGACGGGTCGGGGCTTAGCCCCAACCCGCGGTCTTATGGATAGCTCATATGACCAAATATTGAAATATGGCGCAGATTCATATACATAAACCAAATTTTTTGTGTTAACATATATTATGTGGCACGCACGGTTGTACATTTGTGCCCGGGTTTCAAACATGTAGCCCGTGGTTCTATATAATATACCATGTGAGCATGCCCAGAGTGGGAGGTTGGTGTGGTTATAACCGTTGGCACCTTTTACCTTAACATACGGTCGCATGCGCCATACGCCCAGGTGCCGAGGCGGTTAGGGGCTGGTGCGCCCTTAACCATCCTACGGTTTGCACCATTGCGCGGTTGCGTACGGGACTGGGTTTCTGTGCTTAAATGAGCGTGTAAGCCAGGTTTTTTCAAGGAGGGTGCGAATTGTAGAACCAGAGACAACAAGCTTGAAGAGGGAGACTTCCAGGAGGCCTAACTTCTTCATTTTTCGACCAATTGAGGTGCTGAAAGAGCCCAGACAAGGGTTTTGGGATGCTGGGAATCCATTGGAGCAGTCGGTTTGTCAATTTGAGCATTGTAAGACATGTTTTTGAG
>SNQJ01S0000808.1:365234-376199 GCA_010110895.2 Picea sitchensis | reverse complement strand
GAACTTCGAAGAGAGGAAATGTGGAGTATTTGTGATTTGGTCTTAAAGGGACAAATACAAGCAAGGCCAAGTGGATTGAGGTTGGAAGGGTGAGGGAACTATACCCTCATCTTCACATAGACTGAGATAGTCTTTTGGAGGTCCAAAAGCTTCCCAATGGGGAGGTGTGATCAAGGGATCAAATTTTGATCAATTTTCAAAGTGCTCAGATTGCGATGCAAATAGTTCCATTGTGTCCGTCTCGGCTTCCTGATTCCGGGGGTATATTTACTTTATCAAACGGAGTCTGTATGGAGAAGATATCGCGATCTGTTCGCCAAGCCAAACAAGCAAAAATTTTGGATGTTGAGTGTACCTGTCCGTACAGTCCGTATGGTGACGTGGCAGGTCTGTATGATGTGGAAAGCGTTCATTGGTTGATGTTGATGAATCAAGATCTGACATGTGTCCATTTATGGGTGAATAGTATGGGGACACGTGGCCCAACCCGAGGGCGCCACATGTCACTCATTATTTGGCTATTGGTTTTATGTAAAATATAGTGGAGGCTGTGGGGTTCGACCCCCGGACCTCCCACTGCACAAACATCCACCCGACCATTATGCCATTACTTGTTTCTTGATATGTAAGTGTAATTAAAATTATTTAAAGTTACATTATGTATTGAATGGCAGGGGGGAATGGTCGGGGCTTAGCCCCGACCCACGGTCTTGTGGATAATGCATATGACCAAATATTGAAATATGGCATGGATTCATATACATAAACCAAAGTTTTTGTGTTAACATATATTATGTGGCACGCACGGTTGTACATTTGCACGCGGGTTTCAAACATGTAGCCCGTGGTTCTATATAATATACCATGTGACCATGCCTGGAGCAGGAGGTTCGTGTGGTTATAACCGTTGGCACCTTTTACCTTAACATACGGTCGCATGCGCCATACGCCCAGGTGCCGAGGCGGTTAGGGGCTGGCGCGTCCTTAACCGTCCTACGGTTTGCACCGTTGTGCGATTGCGTACGGGACTGGGTTTTTGCGCTTAAATGAGCGTGTGAGCCAGGTTTGTTCAAGGAGGGTGTGAATTGTAGAACTAGAGACAGTAAGCTTGAAGAGGGAGACTTCCAGGAGGCCTAACTTCTTCATTTTTCGACCGATTGAGGTGCTGAAAGAGCCCAGACAGGGGTTTTGGGACGTTGGGAAGCCATTGGAGCAGTTGGTTTGTCAATTTGAGAATTGTAAGACATGTTTTTGAGCACGTTTTGAGAAATTAATAATAATGATCCATTGGAAGTTGGACCAGGAGATGTAGCCCAGAAGAGGGGTGAACTCCTTTATCAATTGTTGTGCACATGTGTTTATGTTCAATGTTTATGCTGCTGTCTAAGTGTATTTTGTATAAGTAATCCTTAATTTATGTGTTGCAAATTGATCCTGTTGCTTTAAACACATAACATTTAACTTGCAATAATTATTCAAGTTTTTCAAGTCTTCTTCAATTTTAGATCACCCTTAGCAATGAAAAATGTAATATGATGATGAATGAAGGGATTGTTTTAGGATATTACCTATCCTCTAGAGGGATTGAAGTAGACAAAGAAAATATAATAATTATCACCTTACTTCCTACCCCTTTGAATACAAAGATGTAAGAAGATTTCTAGGACATGTAGGATATTACAGGATATTTATTAAAGACTTCATTAAACTCACTTCTCCCATGTTCACCTTTCTTTCCAAAGATGTGGAATACTGCTAGATTCTGAATTGTTAACAAGCTTTTGAAACAATCAAGGAAAAAATCACAACTTCCCCTATTTTACAAGGTCCCAACTGGAGTCTTTCATTCCACATTCACATTCATGCATCAAACAAGTCTATAGGAGAAGTCTTAGGACATGATGACGAAAACAAACTTTATGCAATTTACTTCATATGAAAGAATTTAGTTGGTGCATAATTGAATTACGTTGTTACATAGAAAGAACTTTTAGCAATAATGCATGCTCTCAATAAATTCAAACATTATGTGACATGCTATAAAGTTTTTGTGAATACATATCATACATTCATTATATACTTGATGAATAAACCTGATATTAATGGTAGGATTATTAGATGGTTTATGTTGTTATAACGATTTGATCTAAAAATACTTGATAAGGCTGGAAAACATAATGTGGTTGTAGATTTCTTGTCTAGATTGACCATTCCTACTGAAGAGGGCACGATTGATGACCAATTTCCAAATGAGCACTTGTTTTCCATATCAATTCAAACCCCTTGGTTTGATTTTATAGAAAATTACCTTACAACAACAAAATTTCCTCAGCATTTCTCCTACAAGGAGAGATGCAAGATTGTCCAAAAAATTTCAGCTTACACTTGGGTCTCAGGATATTTATTCAAATTATGCTCGAATCATATTTTGAGGAGATGCATAAGGGAATATGAGGTGCATGAAATACTGCATGCTTTCCATGATGAACCATGTGGAGCTCATTATGCATCGAAGAGGAAAACTTATAAGATCTTACAAGCTAGATACTATAGGTCATCACTACATAGATATGCTCCACAACATACTTCACATTGTGATGAATGCTAGAGAATGGGAAAACCGACAAAGAGTAATGAGGTGCCTCTACAACCCCAAGTATCATTAAAACCATTTGAAAAGTGGGGCATGGGATTCATAGGCCCAATTGATCCTCCATCAGGGCATAAGAAGCACATTATGGTATGCATAGACTATTTGACAAAGTGGGATGAAGTAAAATCCATGAAGGATGCCACATAATCAAATGTTGCAGCATTCCTACAAGAATGCATATTTTCAAGGTTTGGTTATCCAAGGGAAATATTCATGGATCAAGGTCCCCAATTCACATCAAGGCTTGTTGAATAAATCATTAGGGAACATAACATTTTTCATAGAACTTCAACACCTTACCACTCCCAAGCAAATGGGCAAGCTGAAGTCACAAATAGAGAGATAGAAAACATCCTCACTAAAATAGTGGGTATGAACAAGAGAGATTGGTCAAAGAATATCATTGAAGTAGTCTCGGAATATAACATTACATGGAAAAATAAAATAGGGATTACCCCTTTTGAATTATTTTATGGTAAGAAATCCATACTTCCTATAGAATTTTAGCATCATACATTAAGAACAATAGCTAAATTAGACATGAATTTGCAGTCAGCACAAAAGGAAAGATTGGACCAACTGAATGCATTAGATGAGTACAAGATGCATGCCCTCTTCAACACTAAAGTGGTGCAACAAAAATGGAAAGACTGGCATGATAAGAGGATTAAGCACATAAAATTCAAAGAAGGGGATTGGACTCTGCTGTATGACTCAAGGTTTAAGGATTTCAAGGGAAAAGAAATGACAGCGTGGCTAGGGCTCTATATCATTGAAAAATGTCATGATATTGGATATCTACAGATAAGAACAGTTGATGAAGAAGGGATAACACTACTAGTGAATGGGTTCATATTGAAGACCTACAATAAGCCCATGACAAGAGAAGAATTCATAGAAACAATGAGGAAATATAATCTAGATGTGATTGATAAAAATAATGTTCTCAATCCATCCCCATGAAAAAAAAAAGAGAAAACAATAATTAAAATACTAGATTAAAACCTCCTAAAGAAATCTAGGATAGATTTGAGGGTGAAAACCTCCAATGGAGGTAGTCTCAGATCTGAGGGAAAAAAAATGAATAAAAAAATAACAATACAAACATTGGATGAAAACCTTCCAAATGAATCTTAGATAGATTTGAGGGTGAAAAGATCCAATGGAAGAAGTCTCATATCTAAGAGAAAAAAAGGAAAAAATAATAAAATATTTTTCACACTAACATTTAGTTTTTTGCAGGTACCAAGGATTTGATTATTGCAACCATCTCCATAGACAAGAATAAGCAGTTAGTATCAATAAGTACAGTAAGCATTTTCATATTCATACATATCACTTTTCATTATTCACGTATATTAATTTCCTATAAAAAAAATTCATCCATTCTCTTCATCCATATCATACCTTCCACTTTCCATATCTAATCCATATCACTTCACATTTTTTTAAGAAAAATAAGCCTATCATATTGTTCCACCAAGATCCTACATGATTCTAGGGGATAATCTGCAGGGACAATTCTCAAATAATATGCAAGGAAATCTACTCAAGACCAACAAAAACATTTAAAGAATCAATATCAGATCAAGAAACACTTTCTCTAGCCATCCTTGTCAATCAGAACAACCTCGAGATTATACAAATGAACTTCTACAGGATACTCTGCATCCTGTAGAAAATATTATACAAGGAAGAAACAGATCTACACGATGCTCTATATCATGTAACATGATTCGAGGTCATGATATCTTAGAAAGTTACAGATATGATCTTGAGAGAAACATTCAAGAATCAGTATGAAGACAAACCATCTCCAACCACCTGCAACAACAATATTAATGTGCATGACAAAAGGTAAATAAGGTAACAAAACTATCGACCTTATCTAGATTTAATCAAATTTCATACATCTATATCTGTGCATATTATATATGGTCAAACATTCATAAAATATGAAGGGTGGTAAAAATGACGGATTTTATGTCTTGTCAGTGGGGTGTAGCATAATTCGTGCCAAATTCGAATTGACATGTCGAGTTCGAATGTTTCGAGTGGAGAGTGAGAAAATGCATGAATTAGAGAATCATGAATACAAGTCGACTATTGTTGTACTGTTGTGACAAGACAGAATTTTTGCCCACGATTTAAGGAAATAACTCATAGTTCAAAGAATCAAAGCACCATTTCAAGCTTCAAGAAGAAGAGTGGCTCTAGTTGGGAATCTGAGTACATAGGAGAAGAGGTTAAGCAAAGTAAAAATCCAAAGGATGTTGCAAGGAAATAATTTATAATAGTCTACAAGTAACCATGAAATCAGATATAGAGCATTAGTGTTTCACTTTGTTACATTTGTTCTAGTTTTTTATGTTTTGACTCATGGTCGCTGCCAGGAAATTTCATGATCACTAAACAACAAGCAAAACCTACCCTACAGAAACCCAATTTTTTCCCACAATTTACAGTCATGTAGACTCTGTTATGAATTTGTACCAGCATTCCATGTGTTAAAATATCTCATCCCAACAAATTGATGGATTTGATGCTCAAATCCTCTCCATACTAAAAAAATAAAAATTCTTCATCCTTCGTCGAAATACATCCTGTAGAATTTTTTATTTTACACAGCTTGTGTAGAACCCTTTTTCCACAGTATTTTTTTCTACAAGAACAACTACATAAATCTATACCGACTGAGAATTTGTCTTATAAAATCCTCATCTCTCCTTTTCCTTTCAAGAAAAAATATTTGTTGGAATTCCTGACCACTTACTATCCTTCTAAGAAGCAAGACATATGAATATTATATAGGAAATATTCATCCAACCTTCCTCCCTACTCATCATCCAAAAAAAAAAAAAACAATAATGGGAGAAGGATTTCAGAGAAGAGAAACAATAGAGCCTTCCAGGGTTTATGACAATCTTGAGATAGTGGAAATTTTCCAGAAATGTGAATGGCTAGGTTATTTTGAGAGATTAAGAGGGTTTGATGATGAGGTAGCCATGTATTTTTCCTAGAAATTCTGGAGCATAAGAGATCATGAAATTGTGACTACAATTAGAGGGCTAATCATCAAGGTTAACGAAGCCTACTCTTAGGAATTCCTTGGGACAAATAAGAAAGTTAAAAATCCATTAATGCCAAGAAGGCATTCTTCCATCCTAATGATCACACCTTGGTAGGAGGTTTCATATCACATCATCAAATACATTACTTGTGAGGGTAGGATGAGTGTGGTCTATGCCTATCATTTAAGACTGTTTCATCAGCTTAGGCATTTTCCAAATCAAGAACCACACCTGAGTCTGAGTATTCCCCATTTTCTCCTCCAGTCCCTCAAATAAATTAGTCTAAAGGTACAAAGATGGAAGCAAGAGTTTTGAGCACACCATGGCCTCGTCAAGATAATAGTATCTGATTCTCTTAGGATTTTGAACCACATAATTCTATGGGAATATTTAATCAATATGGAAAGACAATATTTTGAGGAATTCTAGGCAGCCATGAATGAGGAACAAAGAAACAAGGGAGAGAAACCTAAGAGACTCAGCAAGCCCAAGAAGGAAAAACAACAAATGAAAGGGAAAAAGAAGAAGATAAATGAAGAATATAAAGAGGTGGTTGATGTTTTAACTACTTTGGGGACCCCTACAGTGAATCCTGTGAAAATATCCACTGCAGAATGGGTACATCCTAGAAGGAGGAGGTCCAGTAGGATCATGAGAAATCGGAAGAAGAAGAGCCCAATGACATAAATCCCACTAACTATCACACCCCGTAGAAGAAGTTAAGGACTCTCTTATTCCTGAACAACTAAAATAAATAAATGGGAAGGAGCCTCAAGAGGAGACTTTGATGAAAGAGGAGAGACCAATAAAAGGAACCTCTAAAAATAAAACTCTTGCAGGGAAACTTCTGTATGCAGCCATGTTGGAACTAGATAAAGCCAAGGTTGATTCCATCACGTGGAAAAGGGTGGAAAAATATAATACAGGAAAGATTAAATAAGAGGCTTCTCAAGAGTTGGAACAATAAGTCCAACTCATGAAAGAAAAGTTTCAAATTATGACTATGCAGAAAAAAGATTACAGTCAGAAATTGAAGTTCGAAAACCAGAAACTCCAGTAGCAGTTGAGCAAGGTAAAAAGAGATCTACATGAGAAGAATGAACAAGTGTAAATCATGGAAGAAATAGTAAAAAATATAGCCGAATTATCTGAATAAATAATGGAATGTAGGCCACCATCCAAAATATATAAACTATTCCTAAAAGACCAGTGGCACAAGAATCAGATAACACACTTAGCCAAGTTTGTGAAATTCAACATGGATACACCCAAATATTTCCTAGATGCATATGAGGGTTGTAACATAGAAGAGAAAGCCCAACTTTATGAGTTCTACCTACATAAGCTTGTCTTACCACATCCATACAACTATAATCTCAATCCCTATGTAGGGGATGTGCAATTGATGGAATTTTTCTTCTTGGTTAAGGCATGAGGAAATGAGGGAAGAGGAATTAAAAAAGTACAAAGAAGAAGAGTAAAAAGTGCCCCTTTGGATTAGAGCAGAGGATGCCAGGCGTAAGGATGTTATAAATAGTCACCATAGCCTCTCCTTAGATAAGGATATAACTTCATGGTGGAAAACCAAACAAAGGGAGGCCATGGCCTACATTGATGACACACTAAGATTGTTGGGAGAAGTAGAAGTTGAGGCCTGCCACAAAATATGACATTTTTTGCCTTCTGACATGAGATTCAGAGAGCCTCACTCTCCAAACACATTACAACTTACCCTCCTTAGAACCCCATGATATAAAGAAAATCTAAGAAGGATGAGAACTAATTGGATTGGGATAAGTAATTGGATTGGGATAAGGATGAGCCCTCCACTCCTTCTACCTATAGCTCCTATGATTAACCTCTAACTAGGAAAGTAAGAAGCAGATTGGACCAACATTGTGAAAGATAAATGATACCATGATCAACAATTAGTTACCAAGTATATATCTTGGGATATGATATAAGAATTCAGTAGACAAAAACATGGACAATAGACTAAAGAACAACTACACTTCGTTGAGCAACAACGGTATAACAGACAACATAATACAGAATAGCAACAACAACAATGAAATTGGAAATACCATTTTTGGTGGTGTGAAAGATTTCAGTTAGGGGGTGATGATGAGCCTATTTTTTGTATATTCTAAAGACTCATCTTTGACATATTTTCCACCACATAATGAATTAATGTTTTCTTTTGACCATATGTAATAGTCAATCATAAGTATTTTTGTATGTTTTTTAATGAATGTATGATTAAGGTGGATTTTTGTGTCTAATATACCTTTTTTCACTAATGTTTTTTGGAAAACGACATGTGTTCCACCAACCAGGTCGAACTATAGGTGTCAAGGACACCAACCTCCTAGAAATAGGGGATTTGGTCTCCTCGAATGGGATGCTAGCCAAATATCAAGGGAAACTTCTACCTCCAAGAGAGATCCATGTTCATTTATGACCAATTTTGATCAACAATAGTTCAAGAATATATGTAAAGGGATGAGATCCCTCATTTACTAATCATGCTCCTTGATTTAGGAAATAAGGTCAAACTTGCTAATTATAAATGTAGGCCTCTAGTCTAGGAGGGGGGAGGGGACGAATTTATGGAAAAGCATTGCATGGAATTGTTCTACAAGACATTTTGTTGAAGATTAAGACCTTTGATGTTACTGATGTACCACTAAGATTTATGAATATAATGTTTTTTCCTTCAGTCCATTAAGATTTCTTTCTAGGTTCCTTGTGCTTCTTGGGTAGGGTCCATCCAAGAGGGATCAAGGAACCTTTTTATTATTTTTGTAGATTTCATTCATAGCAGGTGTTTCTTAGATAGTATTTCATTCTCTATTGAAGTTAGATTTATCTTTACATGATAAATTTCCACGTCTGTTAAATATTTTGTCAAAATGGCTAGTTGTAGCAACACCCTGTAGAAACGTTCAATAATATTTTGGTGCACTCCTAAGTGTCTCCCAAGGCTAAGAACCATAGATTTACTTTATTTGTTTTATATTCTGTATTTGTCAATGCTTTTCAAGACTTGCACTACCTTTTTAGACTTCATTTTTCCTCCTGTAGAAACTGTGTTGATCCTGTAGAAATGAAAAGTTCCTATAGAAATATCTTGTAGGTTTGTTTTAGCTTTAGATTTTGACTTAGGTTAGTATTAATTTTTCTGAAAGAATCAACAAAAAATAAAATCACATTTGTATTGATAATGATCAAAGGATTAGATATTTTTTATTTTGCATTAGTGTAGTTTCACATTACATTTTTTTGTCATAATTCACAACTTTTACTTTTTTCAGAGTTCTTTGTCATAATTTCATATTAGATTCATATTTCGATTCAATTTAGCTTTCTTGATTTAGTAATATTTGATGCATTATAATAAGTTCTCTTCATGCACTTTAGACTAGATGCACTTTCAATTTGGTGTGTTTCCTTCAATCAATTAATTTAGAATTGCTTCCTATCATTTGATTTCCTGCACATACACAGCCTTTGATCATTTTTCAAACCATTTCTATGACAATTGCATACTGCACATACAATGCCTAGCACCTCTTAAGTTTGTATGAACCCCACATTCACAAGTAAAGTAGGATACCAAGGGTATAATAAATCATTGTTGTTATTCCTCGGTCCATCAGTTTCCTTGACATATTTCTGACTTTAGAATCGCTCATGTTCACAGGGTTTTAGATGGAAGCCAATATTCTTCTAGTTGGGGGTCAAATCATTGCCCTTTATGCCTTATCATTGATCTCCATGAGGGAACCCACAAAATCCCCTTTTGTTTTGATAAATCTTAGCTTACCCATCTAGAATTCCAACAAAATATTAAAAAATGGTGGATGGCGATTGATACTACTCAGGGAACACTTATGCACCATTTTTAATAGCACTTAGAAGCCTTAAAAAAACATCTCAAACTCCATAATAAACAAGCCTTTAGAAATATTTTTCATGTCCAGTAGAAGCTAAAATCTCAAAATGTCGATGTTCAACAACAAGCCATACAACAAGGTTGGACCGTTACCCTCTCTTCTCAAGAAAAGTAGATGATTGTTCAGTTGGAAGAAAGGTCCAATTAGGAGGAAATTTTATGGAGGAAAAAATAAAGAATCCAATGGATGAAAGAATGTCAAAGGAATTCCATAGATCAATGTTATAGCATTGAAATGCTAACCACATAACCTAGTTGAAATCTTCTCAAGGTAATAATATTACTTCTAATTTCGATATAGAACAAAAAATAGTCTATTTCCTCAAAAACCTACTTGTTGAACCTATTATAGATTGATCTAATTCCATACAATCTATCACTCACCATAACCCTTCACTGGTTGTTGGTTTTGGAGCTTGATTATATTCCTAATTCGTATGCAAGTAAAATAAATTGTAGGATAGACAATTGTCCCCCACCCCCCACGACCTTAAGGGGGATGATATTTTTTTTAATGAAATTCAAATATTTTAATTTTGTATTCAATCTAAACCATTCATTATAAGGTCATAGATATGATGGTAGAAGTTATGTTTGGGTTTTTTTCCCTAGAAGGAAAACCTCTTTTATGTATGTGGGAATTGTATTGTGGTGGGAGAAGATTTTGAATATTGTATTCTAAGAGAGGACATTACAACGGATGTGATGTAGGTTGTATCCCTTAATTTGATGTATAATAATAAAGGAAGTACCTAGCAATTTCTCTAGTGGACGTAGCCCACATTGGGTGAACCATGTATATTTGTGTCTCTACTATATTGTGTATCTTCTATGTTTTATTTCCAAATTTGTTTTATTTTATTGCTCTACAATATTGTTTTTCTAAGAACTGGTATCAGAGTCAAATGTGACTCGCAGGAAAAGAGGGTTCCTGGTTCGATTGGGAGAAATGGAAGAAGATGGAAATTTTAGGGTTGAGAAATTTAACAGCCAAAACTACCCTCTATGGAAGATGCAAATGGAGTATTATTTATATTAAAAGGATCTATTCCTAACTTTGTGTGGAATAAAGAATCCGACGACCATGAAGGAAAAAGAATGGGAGGTTCTTGATAGAAAGGCACTAGGAACGATGTTAAGAAGAAAATATCAATATAGCATAGAAAAACCTCAGAAAAAGTACTCAATGCCTTGAAAAAGAGATAATTTCAGATAATAAGCCTCTTCGAGGGGGCAACCTCCTTTTACCCCACTTAAATGTTCAAGTACAAGATGATTCAAAATGA